>CM055441.1:2601740-2619036 GCA_029228465.1 Salix viminalis | reverse complement strand
GCGTCTCGGAATCCAACCGTTGTAGCAGTAAACAAACGTCACACCAGGATAAGTCAACCTTTATGATTGATTATACCAGTAAAGGAAGACCAACTACTTATAAGGGCATCTCCAACGGGGCTGCTAGAAGCAGGGTTATTGATCCCGTCCCGGTCCCGGTTCCGGATTTGTGTTTGGAACGGAACGTTCCGGTTTCGATCACGTTCGAGTACCGTTCGGTTTTGTATCTGTTCATTTTTATTTAATTATATATATGAAAAAAAATAAAATATTAATTTAACAAGTATAATTTAAATTCAAGATAAATGAAATTTAAATTATACAATACAAACATAATCTCAAAATTAGAAACATCTTTGAAATTCCAAAATATTATAAAAATAAAATGTTCTAAAATCGGATGTCACGAAGTCCTTCAAAGCGGGTATTTTTGGTGTGCCTTGACCACGGACAATCAAGACCCTAAAACCCTCAAATCCTCGGACTAGGCTTCCCAACCCAAATAAGCACTGCACGTGAAACATGGAAGAAGCGGCAGCGATGGAGGTCGAGGAACCAAAAATCAAAGAAGTTCGGGACTAAAAAACTTCGATTCAAACGAATTTCAGCGAAACGACTACGTCTTCCAAATTGTCCCAAAGGATGACTCGGTCATCAATGGCGGTTTCTCTATCGGCAAGCGGTGAAGCTCTATTCTCCCCGGCTGACAGTCGGGTTCAAGGAGAGTGTAAAGGTCACTCTGATACTATCAATCAAATATCATTCTCTGTATCATCGTCTTCTTCGTCTCCTCATGTTTTGCACTCTCGCTCTTCCGATGGTACTATCGAGCTTGGGACACCCAGAACTTTCCAACAAGTACTTTCCCTTTGCCTTTTCTTTTCTTTTCTTTCTCTGTACAAGTACACCGGAACGGGACCGCCGGTACAAAACCGGGGCATTCCGGCTGGAATTTGGCCGGAACGGCGGATCGGTCCCGAATTCTACCCCGGACAAAAAGCGTCGCCGTTTTGTCGCGAATTCGACTGGGAGCGGGCGTTCGGCAGTTCCGCGGAACGAGCGAGATGATAACCACGGCTAGAAGGGAAATCAAAATTTAAAAAATATTATTTTAGTGTTTTTTCTTTATGTTTAGCAGCTCTAACGAGGTGGCTATATTAACATGTAAGATAATATTTCTGTAACTGAAATGCTATATCTACCATTTTATTTGAAAAGCTATAGTACTATTCATCTTTAAAAACTGATACAAAAAAATAATAAAATAATTACCTTACCTTGAGCAATAGCTAAAATAGCATTTACCATTAGAGTGCACACTAAAAAAAAAGCTTTAATTTTACTATTCAAAATGCTATATAAATCATTTGCCTCTTTAATTTAACATTTATCATTGGAGATGCTCTAAGGTACATAGACTTAAAACATCCTTTTCCAGTGTTTGAGAGAGAAGATATGCATAAGTGGTTGTATAAATGCAATCGGTGTTTTGAGATTAAGGGCATTAATTTAGAGAAACTAAACTTGCCTTTTATTACTTAGATGGTATAACCTTTTACTAACACAAGAAATTTATGTAAAACCTAGGTAATCAGAAGGTGGGTTGGAAGGAGTACGTAGAAGCTTTTGTAAAATTCTATGCATGCAATTTAAGAGTTTTAGGTGAGGATGACTATTCTCTTAGTTCTTTGATAGTAAAATTGCTTCTTATCACGACAATGATAGTGTCAATCAAATATCAAGTTGTCAAGATGCCATATTTAGCTCTACTTATGACATGATTCTTGTATTATAGTTGTATATCGTAGTTTCCTATTTGTTTAAACAACATTGATGTAATTTGTTGGTCAAAATCTCAAGTGAACAAATTGTAACAAGTGATAAAATGATGAGTAAAATAGAGTATCGTCCCACGAGGATTTGCAAATATTATCAATAAGTATCAAAATTATTAAATCCCTATCTATTTGATAATTCAATTATAAAGGTTTACGAAACTAAAAATAATTAAAACAAACAAACAAATAAATTAAATGGTGTTGAAATCAAGTTTAACGGATCCCAAGATTTCTGATTTCACCGTAACTAATCCCATGTGAGTTTCTCAATTGAATTAATCCTATAAAAATTTCTTTTTTATTGTTGATAATCAAGTTCCATAGATATCTCTATCCTATAGATTCCTTATGGTATTTCAAATAATGGATGAAACAATTATCACTTCTCAGTCTCAAACTGAATTTCAAATCATGCAAACAGTAATCAAACGTACACAAGTATTAAACATAGAATGAAACACTTAACAAGTATTATATTATTTCAATCAAAGAAATTGTTCACATATTCATAGCTAGGCTACAGAAAAAAATCCAAAATAAAGAACTACTTCATAGTAAAATTAAAAAGAAACAAACTTGATACGATGAACATCACTCAAGAGTATGAGAAAATTGGAGAGCTGGATGTCTTGAAGAGGTTGTTGTCTCTTGCTTCTTTCTTTCAGATATGATTGCTTCTTCTCCTAGATGCTGTCTCTTCTCTCTTGTAATGTGTTTAGGGTTTTCTCCTTTAAAAAGACTCTCTTTAACTGCTGCCTTAAGAGATATTTATATTCTGGCTTCTTCTTTCAAAGGAAAGGAAGTTAATTTTCTTTTCTTACGTAGATTATTCTTCTTCCTGATATTGCGGGCCAATTTTGGGGGTGTAAACGTGATAATTAACTCCTCTATTTCTAGGGAAATTGTACAAAATACAATTTTCTCTCCATTGAACTTGGTCTCGTATTTTTTGGGCATCTAGAACTCTGGATATGATCCAAAACCCGAGACAATGTCTGGGTTGCATGGATTCCTAGTCTGATTCAGACTCTGTATTTTAACTTAATTTTTGGGCTTCAAAATAGAAAAACTAGATTTTCACCTTGCACAAGAGTTGTAGGAATGTGTCTCATATTTCCTTAAAGGTAAATAACACATGAAATGGAGTTGTATAACTCATGTTATACCTCAAGAACCAATCAGTGCTCAGGCTTGTCTAGGCAGACCAATCAGTGTTTGAATTCCAAGCTCACCCCACTATTTGCTTCTTCATATGATCTCAAATTCAGCATATTCCACTATTTAAATACCTGAAAATACATTGGATTTTCAAGAAGTGAATAATTCTCAAAGATACCTAAAACTCTAGACAACTTGCTAAAAATCACATGAAATTCTCTAAAATAAAGAAGAAATAACTAAAAAAATGTATGCAATACATTCCCTTATCATAATTACTATAATTCAGCCATGTAATTAGCTAATGAGTATTATATAATGAACTGAACTCTCACATGAGAGGGGAATGCAAATGATCAAATTCTTGACAATTATCAGATACCGCATTATTATCCTTCCTAGAGAATTATCAGGATATATTTAAAGAGTTTGAAGGACTGCCCCCTCCTAGAAATAATGATCATGTTATTCCTTTGAAGGAAGAGAGTAAGGTAGTAAACTTGCAACCCTAAAAATACTTTGGGCTGCATAAGGATGTGTTTAGAAAAAAATGGTAGAAGAAATCATGGGAATAAGGATTATAATACCTAACAACAATCTTTTGAGAAAAAAACATTCTACCTGGAAGTTATGTGTGGATTATAGGGCCTTGAACTAGCTTATCATCAAGGATAAATACTATATCCTTGTGGTAGAAGAGTTACTAAAGCAATCAGTGGAGAATCTGTCTTTTCAAAGATTGCTATTAGATTTTGATATCACCATATCATAATAGGTTATGATGAGGAATTCAAAATAGCTTTTAGAACACACAATGAACACAATAATCCAGAGGAAAGATACGGCTAAGAAGTGCAGTGTACTAATTGATGGTTTAGAATTGGAAAAACCATACTCAGAGAAAAGTAGGGTCGAAAAACACACTATTTTGATTTGTGTTAAGGGTTAGAAAACACACCTAATTAAGAGGAAAGGTATGGATGAGAAGCGCATTATTGTGGTTGTCGGAAGTTGTTGGGCTCACGTTGTTGCCACTGCTACTGCCTCTGCTGCCTCGCCAGAGACCGTGGTTGGGTTGCTGGTGTGGAGGGGAAGCTGCCGGTGGTGATGAGGGTGTTGTTAGGTGATCGGCCGGTTGCTACTGGTGGAGTGAGAGAGAGTTGTCAATCAACTGGTTTTAGAGAGAGAGAGGGTTGTCAAACCGAGAGAGAAAGAGAGAGAGAGTTGGTGTCGAGGAAGATGAAGGATGATGGTGTGGTTTTTATGTGATGTCTTCTTGTTTTGCTTGTTTTTTCCCAAAATTCTTCTGCAAATTTTTCTCTACCTCTGAGTGATTTTTTTCTTTGTTCTTCTCCCCTCTGTGTTCTTTTAGTATTCTTCTCCTCTGTTTGTAGATTTCCCACTGGTTCTGTCCCTTTTCCCCTATTCTCTCTACGTAAATTCTCCTGTAAATTTTCCCTTTCTCTCTGCGTGAATCACTTCGTTTTTTCTCCTTCCCTCTCCTCCTCTGCATGTTTTTTTTCCTCGCTATTTATAGGCACAACTTGCATGCATCGGTGGCTCAACTCCTGTTGTTGTCGATAGTGACGTGGTGGCCTGTCAGCAGTGGCGTGCCTGTAATGGTGGCTTGTCGGCAGCGTGGTTCTTGCAGTGGTAGGCCGGCAGCGGCGCAGTGCAGGTAAAGGCATGCGGCAGGATTGCAGTTTTGGAAGAAGGTGAAAGTGCAATTTGGTCATTTAATTTGTAATTGTTCTAATTGCACACCCAATTAGCTTTGAACTTTTAATTTTATGCAATTGTATCCCCGTCAGAATTTCAACAGCAACCTTAGCTTTGCGGGCATTTTTTATTTTGGTCTTTGGCTTCCGATTTATGCAATTTGACCCTTAGTTGACCATTAAATTCTCAATGTCTTCAATTTGGCCCCTAACTTCGCATAATTGGCTTGGAAAAATTCAATTTGATCTCCAAAAATTCAAATCTTCTCGATTGAGCCCGAATTAAGTTCAAGAACTTGATTTTTCATCAATTAAGTCTTTAATTAATTTGATGTGACCAATTTAAAGTATAATTAAGTCCCTGCACTTAATTAAATCCTTCAATTGGATCCTAAATTAATTTCTAAACATAATTACACTTTAAATTGGTCGACGATTAAATCAAATCAACCCATAAAAATATAATTATGCTGTATGACTTAATTTCTACACAAATTTATCCAATGATAAATTATTTTTGCCTTAAATTTGTACTTTCCTCTATTTTTTTGGGACAAAAGAAATACGACCGGACTCTTGAAAACAAACAAAATTTCCACATTGATTTTTCTACCAATGTCGACTCCTTTTATTTTATTTTTGTTATTTTTGGGTAGATTTTGGGGAGTAACCCAAAAATTGGGTTATGACAACTTCGTTTCACTCCCACAACCCTGTTGCTTTTCAATTGATTATAAATAAGAAACTTGCAACTGGATTTTGCCTTAGAATTATATCTCTACAACATGTAGATAGAGATCCTGAAACTCAGCATGGATCGCAGATGTTGTTTCTGATGATATTTTACCAGATGTTGTTCCTCGATCAAATAACAAAGGATGGTAGAGGCTTTCACGTATGGATTTAGTTCGTAATGGAATTGCAAGTAGTTTGATGGGAGAATAAAAACAAGTGTCTATTTTACTTGAATTATTAATTATATTTTAGTATTATGATTATTAAATCTACAATATTTAAAAAACAATATATATGTTTGTGTGTGTATATGTGTGTCCTTTAAAATAATTTCATAAGTTGACAACAATATGAAAAGCATGGTAATCAAACACACGAAATTGTTTTTCATTAAACCTCAAACTCAACCACAGTTTTAACCAAACACTTTAATTTCAGTTATGAACTACAGCTAAAAATATTTTTCATGAAACTGTTTTTTTTTAAACTTTAACCACAACAACAACCACAATAACAAACAGACCCTAAAACTGTTAATGCTTAAAATAGCTTAAAAGAATAATAATACCAAATCTCTAACCGTTCAATTCAACCCTACCATTATTCTCTTGCCTCTCCCATTTATTTCTTTTCAAAAAAACACGCATATAAGTCTAATAAATCATAATTATAACGGGTAAAGCAAAAAAAATGTCTAAAAAGCTGAGAAGCTATTGCTGCTTTGGCTACATATCCATCACCGAGAGTTCGATTGTCCCGAAAGGAGCTCCTGCTGTGTGCTGTGATAACCTCCTTACTGTCTGACGAGCTGCTGCTGCTGCTGCTAGGAGATGTGATAGCTTCATTGTTTGATTGGATATTATTACAATCATTCTTTGATCCTTCCTCTTCATGCAATATTCGCACACCAATCCTCTTTATTTGAACTCGTTCATCATCTATAAACACTGAAACACTGACCTCATCACCGTCATCAAACTCAAGATCATCGACCCCGCAATTACAGTGGCTTATCCATACCCATCCCTTCTCAACCCATAAATCTAGGAGAAAACCAAAGCAGTTAAAAGCCACGCTTCTTCCCTTGGTATTGTTTTTTATTTCAAGAATAAAAGGATTAGTTAAGGTATTTAATTCGGACGTGGAAGAAAACCATGTATATATATTGAAGCCACATATCCGGTGCGCAGCAGGTGTGGATACTTTGTATGACAAGTGCTCTCCAAACTCATTGTGATTTGGACACTCCTCTCCTTCCTCATCATAAAACCTTAACATCTCATTTCCTTCAATGTAAACGAGAACGTGGAATAAGTTGTTCCGAAGTTGTATCTGTTCCATCAAAACAACATTTATAGAAAGAACGTTGGCAAATATTTCTAGATACACATGGAGAAGTAGAAAAATGTAGAGATGAAATGCAATAAAACGGGTGAAGGAGGACCTTAAAAAACCTTGGCTGCATTTGAACGCTGACCATTTCCATTATTCTGAACATGTGCATGTCAGCCTTCTGGATTAATTCTTGTTTGATCAAATCTTGGAATTGAACTAATTGATCACAATCACATGCTCTGGTAAAAGGGATTAGTTTTGCAAGTCCTTGCAGTGATTCACAAAAGGACACATCTAACGCAACCAGATTGGATGGAAGCTCTGGGAGTGTCTGAAGCATTTTGCATCTTTCTAGAACCAGGGATCTGAGTGTACTGAGATCCTTAATGTTTTCTGGAAGAAAACGAATTGGAGTACCATTTAAACTTAGTTCTGTCAAGGAGTGTGGCAATGAAAAAGAGGTAAACCTTGGAATTTTCCTTGCTAAAAACATAGAGGGAACGAATAGCTTCAACGGCAGAGATGTAATGTATGATATACTTGCAAATATTCCATCACTTTGAAGCATTCTACGTCCCTGATGATGATCTAACTCCATATTCAAGCCATCAAGATTTGAGCAACCATCTAAATGAAGCAATTGAAGTGAATTCAATCTGCTTATTTCTTCCGGAAGCTCTGAAAGACTTTTACAATTCTTCAGATTTAAGATCACGAGACAATGTAAATCTCCTATAGATTCATGAATCTGAACTAACTGGACGCACTCTTCAAGTATTAGCTTCTCGAGGCCTGAGAGACCTGAGAAATCTGGGGTTCTAATGAGATCATGTGAGTGACGGAGATCAAGAATTTTTAATTTTGGAAGACACTGCAAAAACACTTCAATTTAGTTGTTATCAATTGAAAATGGGAGAGAAAGATGTATGGAGAGAGAGAGACGCGATACATACCAGTTTGCCTTTCCAAACATCAACTAGACTGCTTCTGGATAGATCAAGAACCACAAGCTTGTCCAAGCAGAAGTGCTTTGGTATGGATCTCAAACAAAATCCATGCCAACATAACCATATCAACTTCTTGGGGAAGTGTTCATAACTTCCATAGAATTTCATGTAATTTAATTGGAGAAATTTAACATTTTGCATCTTTCTAAAAGCATCCGTGCTGAGGATTGGAAACAAACTTGTTTGGCCAGCTTGTACTTGTTCCTTTGAGAAGAAGTCGGAAATCCATTCTCTAGAAAGGAATGTAGGAAGACGACATTGTTGAAACAAATCATGCTTGCGGCGAACCATTGAATCAGCATAGACAGCTTTTGTACAATTATCTTCCAATAATGCATGCATATCTAGGGTAAGGCCACGCAATTTTTCAGCATCCTGTTTCAAAATATTAAAAGTATATGAGAAATGAAAGTAGAAGATGAACATGTTAAGATGCCTAAATAATATGTAGATAGACCAACATGTTAGAGAATAATACAAATTATATTCTAGAACTTCACCTAACAACTTAAGCTTTTAGATGAGATGGTTTATTGACATGGTATCAGAGCCTTGTTAATCTAATGGTCACTAGTTCAAATTTCACCACCCTTATTCTATTTGATAAAAATCAAGACAAGGTAGTGTGAGCCTATGCAAGTTTCAAGCCTAAAAGGCTTTCACTTAAGGAGATGTGTTACAGAATAATACATATTATATTTTAGAACCTCACCTGACAGATTAAACTTTTAGGTGAGATGGTTTATTGACACAACAAAACAAGGTGCTTACAATGGTTTCTTTCACTTAAGGAGATGTGTTAGAGAATAATACAAATTATATTTTAGAACCTCACCTAACCGATTAAATTTTTCAGTGAGATGGTTCATTGACACAACAAAACAAGGTGCTTACAATGGTTTCTTTCAATAGTGTAAAAGCTTCCATTTGATGCCATATTCTTTGACATTTGATTGATTCTTGGCGAGCAATTTCCCGTCCCATGTATCTTATGAGTTGATGCATACTCAGCCTTTTATTTTGGTCTATTTCCAGAAGACATCTATCGATGAGATTGTCAACCCTATACGTTGCACCTACACCAAGCCCGTCTAGTATCCTAGATACATAATCCTCATCCATGCCATTGAAGAAACATGCAATATCAAGGAATATGTCCTTCTGATAATCATCACCAAGAGAGTCGTAACTTACTCTAAGAATCTTTTGAACTTCACAATTTGGAATCACTTCCATTTCTTGTAATACGCTTTCCCATACTTTTCTTCTTTTTCCAAATAATGAAGAACCAATGACACGATGGGCTAATGGAAGTCCACTACAATGATGTACAATTCTCCAAGAGAGATCGATAAAATCTTCAACAGGGTGAGCTTGTCCGAAGGCATGCCAACTGAAAAGCTCAAGTGATTTTTCGTTGTCTAGAAGATCAACTTTGCACTCGACGAACTCATCATTAGCTGCAATCCAACTCTTATTTCTAGTTGTTACAATGATTTTACTTCCTTGACAAAGCCAATTTTTCATGTCAACTATTGCATTGAAATGGTCCCTTTTGTCCACATCATCAAGAACAATAAGAGTTCTTCTGCAACATAAAACATCATTAATCTTTACAATCCCTTCATCAACATCTTGTATCTCATCAACAGTCTTGTTTAGGATATCAGAAAGAAGTTTCCTCTGTAGGCAAACTACACCATTGGGTGCTTCAGACCTTTCTCTAACATTTGATAGAAAGCTCCTACTTTCAAATTTATGAAAGTTATCATTATAAACACTCTTTGCTATGGCTGTCTTCCCAACTCCACCAATTCCATAGAGTACAGCAATGGCAGCACCATCGGAGCCATCTTGCAACCATGAGGTGATATAATTTATTAGAGGATCTCTTCCAATGAATTGAAGAGGGACATTAAATATTTTTCGATCCAATTTATTTGAGACCTTCTCCACAATAGACTGGACAAATTGTGCCTCGTACCTACATCAAAATCATAAATACAGTATATGATAATTAGTAGACTGTTTGTGAAATATAAAAATTGTTAAGGAATCATCTCACCTAAAACTTTAAGCTATTAGGTAAGGTTTCAAAATATAATTTATATTGTTATTTAACATACACCCTCAAGTCAAAGTCTTTTGGACTTGAAACTTGCACACATGTCCATATTATCTTGTGCTTGATTTTTATCAAATAGATGAGGGTGGTGAGATTCGAACTCGTGACCGTGTCAACAAGGTTTTGATACTATGTCAAGGAACCATCTAACCTAACAGCTTAAACTTTAGATAAAATTTCAAAATATAATTTATATTATTCTTTAACAAAAATTGGCTAAGAAATAAGTATCTTGGAAAGAAGAAATTATACCAGGCTGTGTTATCACCACCTATTAAAACCAAATCATGATTGGGACAAAAACAAAATGGAATAATGTATAAAACATTACCTTCTAAAGTATTCAAGAAGGAAAAGAAGAATAAACAAGAGAAAACTTAAGTTTTATTTTTGTTTTTCTTATATGTTCTTTGAGCTGGGAGTGCTATAGTTTCTCTAAATTGAGAGTGGTATTATCAGTAATTCCCTAAATGCTTAACTGCAAAAAATGAAAAAATTAAGAGTTCAAAACCAACATTATATCGGTATGCTATGAATAGTTCCATCAAGAGATACAACTTACCCATCTCCTAAAATCATTCCTCCTAAATCTGTAGCTTTCTCCAAAGCAATCCTCCACCCATTCACCCGCTCCATCTCCTCCTTTAAGTTCTTTTCATGTTCCACAAATGCTGCAGCGAAGCTATCTGTTTGCTTTTTGACTTGGGATGGATCCACATCATAGAATACTGGAAAAACTATGCAGCTACCAGTCCTCCTACGTTCCATGATCATTACAAGTTCATCAAGGCACCATCTCGAAGAAGCATAGTCTTTGGAGAACACGATTATCGATAATTTTGATTGTTGTATTGCTTGTTGGATCTCCAAATCGATATTTTCTCCTCTTTGAATTTCATCATCGTCTCTAAATGTGTGAATCCCTTGTTTCTCCAGAGCTGTATAGAGGTGATCAGTAAAGTTCTTGCGGGTGTCTTCTCCTCTAAAACTCAAGAGCACTTGATATTTGCAACGAGCAAACTGTGAAGATGAGGATTCTTGATATTTCCCAGAAGCCATTTCGAATCAAGCCAAGAAAAAACTTTTCAAAGATCTGAAACAAATGAGAAAAAGGAAGTTATTTCCCGGCAATCAACTCCCCCCGCGCCCTTTCAGAGAAACATTTGTACATGTTTTATCAGCACTTGCTACAACGCATTTACAATCAACGTTTCCAGAAGGAGCCCATCTGGCTATACAAGCCTAAATTATTTATAAAAACACTTGTAATAATTGCTAGAGAATAATACAAATCATATTTTGAAATCTTATCTCATCTAAACTGTTCAAGTTTTTAGGTGAGATGATTTTTTAATATGGTATCAGAGCCTTGTTGACCCAGCAGTCACGAATTTAAATCTTACCACCTCATTCTATTTGTTAAAAATCAAGCACAAAATAGTGTAAACTTGTACAAGTTAAGCCTAAAAAGCTTTCATTTGATGAGACGTGTTAGAGAATAATACCTGATTGATCCTGTCAGTAGTCATATGTTTGTCTCAAAGATTAAGTGTGTAAGTATGAACTAATTCAGACTATAAAACTGTAAATGACTTGCTAAATCAATTATAGTTTGTTTGATGGTATTTTCCACTCGGATAACCGTAGTAATTTTAGAGCTAATACATGCAACAAACCCCGACTTCTGAAAGGGACACATTTATTAGATAAAAGGTCGACACGGGCTCTCCCCGTTACTCTGATACCATGTTAAAGAACCATCTCACCCAAAAGATTAAACTGATAGGTGAAGGTCCCAGAATATAATTTGTATTATTCTCTATCAGTAATCCCCACGAAAATGAATTTGTTAGTTTATGACTTGTGATCAATCCCTACGCTGAATCAGAATCAATTCAAAACATTTTTTTTTTTGGAGCGGCATGATGAGATCAGATGATCAATAAACAGTGACTAACTGTGGTTTAATTCATGTGATTCTCAAGAAAGAAAAAAAGACAGAGATGGAACTAAAATAATCATCATTTACTGCAGGGTTATATTCCATAATATAATATATAGACACAGGAGATACTAAAGAGAGCCAGAGAGTACCTGCAAGAACAGAAGGAGCAGGAAATGAAGAGGAGAAGAAAGAGTATGAAGAGGAGAAGAAAGAGTATACCTGTAAGTTAGTTTCCCTTTCCCTGTTGTCTACGTTGTCTACGTTGTGGCTGATATTCTGTATCAGTTAATCAATATTCTGCCAATCCGCTCTAAGCCTACAAGTCTATGGTTCGTTTATGCGTGAGGACTCTCTATCGTAAGCCAAGGATAAGATGTGGTATCAAATTTATAAAAACAAAGTTAAAATAATAAATTGACTAAAGAATAAATTTAAGAAACAGAGAAAATATTTTTTTATTTATTAAGTATTCTATCAAGTCCAAGTCCTAGATAAAGTTTATATTATAAATATCAAGCTCTAGATAATCAAGTTATTAAACTACTTAAGAAAATTCTAATCTATCTTGAAATCTAACATTTTTATAAAACTTTGAACTATGATTCCTTATTTAAATAGAGTTTTATTTTAATATTATGGACTTCTAATAATTTTATAAAACTCTTACAAACTCTAAATCCTAGTTTTTTTTTGATAAAAATCGGGGCTTAAAGCCCTACTATATTAATCTTGGAATAGTAGACCCAATTAAGTCATAGTACAACAAAGTGTATAAACCTGACGGAGGGTCCGTTAAAACATCAGATTGTCTATCTATAACATCTCTACTTAACCCATAGTTGGCTAACCAATCGGCCACACAATTGGCCTCTCTATAAATATGAACCGTTCTGACCTCCCAAGTTTTATTCAACATGTCCCTAATCTTCATGATTAAAGTGCAATTTCTGTCCATGCTTACTTTATCGCCATTCATTAGCCCAACAACAACACTAGAATCAGACTCCAAAATCACCTTTCTATATCCTCTATCCCATGTTAGTTGAAGACCTATGTAGACCGCCCATAGCTCCGCTGTAACCGAAGAACAAATCCCATTATTCCTTGCAAAACCTGTTATCCAAGAACCCATGCCGTCCCGAAGAACTCCTCCTGCACCTGCTTCCCCTGGATTTCCTTTACTGCACCCATCCACATTCAATTTGATCCAATCACTAGCTGGATATGTCCACCCGACTTGTTGAAGCTCCTTTCTGTGATTCTTCTCTCCTGTACTAGGCACTTGTATACTTGTATGATCTAAAACCATTCTTTTTATAGCTAGAATAGTTCCATACCAATTACCTTGAGAAGAGCCAAACACGTTATTGCATCTCTCTTTCCATATGTACCATAGAATTATGCCAAATTCCAGAGGCCAATTCATACTGCTTGCAGCTCTTTTCCTGATGGCCAAATTTGATATCATCCATGTATACTCTAAATCCTAGTTGATATTAAACTTCAACACTCTCTCTCCATATCAACTTTCATATCATAACTCTAAGCATATCTCTCATCTTTGTAAAAACATCATATTTAAGTGGTTTTGTGAAAATATCTGCGACTTGGTCTTGAATCTTCACATACTTGACTTCAACTTCTTTATTTACAGTGCAGTCTCTTATATAATAAAATTTTGTGTCAATACACTTAATTTTATCATGAAAGCTAATGCAATAGCTAATGAGTTATCTACATAAATCTTTAAAGGTTTCTCTTGTGCCATTTACAACTCTTTCAATAATCTTCTTAGTCATATGGAATGACAAACACGTGTTATAGTGACTACATATTCAGCTTCACAAGTAGATAATGTAATAATAGATTGTTTTTTTTTAACTTCATGTGAAAGTTGTCTCCTATGTAGAAAATAAACTTGTAGTGTTCTTTTTACCATCCATATCTTTACTCCAATCACTATCACTACAACCTATAAGATCAAAGTTATTAGAATAACCATAAAATGATTCAAAATCTATGGTACCTTTGATATATCATTGAATATGCTTCAAGGCTTTAAAGTGAGTCATTATTGGTATCTTCATAAACCTATTCACAAGTCCTACACCATGAAGAATATCACGACGAGTGCTCACAACTAAACTTTTGACTGTTGTGGAGTTTATCTTTTTTCTCTCATCATTCTTTGACAAACTCAGTACACATTAAATTAGACTATTCACTTTTATACAATCTTCCATCTTGAACTTCTTGAGGACCTCACTTGTAAACTTCTTTTGATTCACAAAGATTTCATCTTCTTCTAGTTTGATCTCAATTCGTAAATAGTAAGACATGAGACCAATATCTGTTATCTCAAACTCCTTGGTCATTTATTGCTTGAAATCTTCACACATCTTTGGATTATTTCTTGTAAACATTAAGTCATCCATATACAAACATATGATAAGAGTATCATCACTCTCTTTGATTTTTACATAGATAACATAATCATACGGGCATTTAACAAATCCATTTTTCTAAGAAATAACCATATAATAAGCCTGACTAGGTTCCCAAGATGTATGAAAGATAGTTGAAGGGGCTTTGAGGAGCCTGTAAATGGAGTAAGTTTGACTTCATCCCAAAGAGAGGTCATGCAAAGGCACAAATGAAGGATCTATAAGCAGTTACAATCATCCATCAATGTTTGGATGATGTCACTTTTGAGATATTGATCAATGTCACCAACGTCAAGCAATCATGAGAAGTTTTGCAAGAATCAAACCATATAGCTGACAATATGAAAAAAGTACTGCAAGAATCAAACCATATAGCTGACAATATGAAAAAAGTACGTCAACAAAAAGTTGAACACATATTGACAAAATTAAATACTTTTAAAACAAAAAAATAAACAAGCTCTTTGTTATCTAACTGTTATTCGTGGAAAACTTTTTACAATGTTATTAAATTGGTCTAGTGGTCAACTTGGTGACCCACCAATCCAATCTTTGTTATCTAACAGCACAATAGTCACTTTGATTCTGCATGCATATAGATAGATAGATATACACGAAATGTGTTGAGAGTTTGATTCTGGACAACACGCACGCACGCACACCCCAATTATGTGCGGCCATGAGTTTGATTCTGCGAATAAGTAGATAAGAAAGACAAAATATTTTTTCTTTTTCAGAATATTAGAATTTACATATCATAATCATTGTCGATCGAGAGTAGAAAACAATAAGATTGAGTGCGATGACTAACTTTCATAAAAAGGAAAGAAATACGAGGAAACTAGAAACTGCAGCATTGTTATAATTAGGGGTGAGTATTTTCGGTTCGGTTTGGTTTTTATCAATAAAAATAACCAAACCGAAAATTATAATTTTTTTTAAAAAATAAACCGAACCGAACCGAACCAACCGAACCAAGTAAAAACCGAACATTTTCGGTTCGGTTCGGTTTTTATGTAAAAAAAATAGAGTAAACCGAAATTCATTATTTACTAGTAATAATCAACAAAACTTGTACATGAGGAATATAAATACAGTATCATTTCTCTAGCCAGAGCAAGGAAAAAACACGATTGATGTTGACGGTAATGGAAGCATGAAGCATCTAACAGATTGACAATATTGTTTCAATCTCACTATAGATTAACAAGATGCAGCATTAAAATGCTTGTTAGCAAACATAAAAACTCAATTATCCATGGTTGTAAGAATCAACCTCTACGTACTTAGTTAGATGAAGCTAATGACTCAAACAACTTGTATCAGAACATAATATATCCCGCTCCTGTCCCAGACAACTTTCAAGAATAACTTTCAAAATTCCCAGCCGTAGAGATATTGAGAGAGGGGGGTGTTCTTTCAAGGAGTGCTTGAAGAGAGAGCTACCAAAAAGAGGAGCAGTGTTTGTGACTAAAATTGTCGAAAGGAAGGTAATAGAGCGAAGGTAACATAGGGAAGGAGGGGGCGGCTAGGGTTAAATATTTAGGAAAGAGTAAAAAAGTCACTTTTCTATTTATAGTGCATTCTCCATTGTTTATATCGAAACCGTTTGGTTGGTTCGGTTTATTCGGTTTTTACCTTACAAAACCGATACCGAACCGAACCAGAATTTTTTTCAGAGTTTTATAATCGGTTTAGTCGGTTTTTTTATCGGTTTGGTTTTTTTTATTTTTTATTTTTTTATTTTCTCGGTTTAATCGGTTGGCCGGTTTTTTTGCTCACCCCTAGTTATAATCCTGCGTAAGAAAATAAGACATGAAGATGCAGCCAAAAGCTTGAGTAAGTAAGAGGGTGTTTAACACTGCGTTTCAAAAATATTTTTAAAAAAATCTAAAAGTTTTTTATTTTTATTTTTATTTTTCATTTTAAATTTATGTTTTTTGGTGTTTTTCGATCATTTTCATGTGTTAATATTAAAAATAATTTTTAAAAATAAAAAAATATCATTTTGATTCAGGTTTTTAACAAAAAAAAATAATTTATTCCAAATAATAAATAAGCAAATATAATTATTGCCTTGAAGGGAATGGTGGTGGCCGATCAGGTACTTTTATTGGTTTTGAAGAACAGCGATGACACCAAAAACCCTCAGAGCTAGTCAGCCTGATACCATTATTTAGTATTTGTTTGGTTTTCTGGTAGATTTTATGGTTATAGTTTTAAAAAATATTTTTAATTATAATTTTAAAAGTTATATATTTAATCAAAATAGCAATGAGATGGATTTTCAAATGTAAAATAAATAAAAAATAGATTATTTTAGCTTCTATAAAACAAAAATCTGAAATGCAATTATGTATAGGATTGAGTAAATCATTTTAAAAAAAATGATCTCGTTTGAAAATATTTCATTAGAATAATAATAAATTTTTTATTTTACAATACAATAATGCATGGCTTGCTTATTAAATATCGAAAAGAATAAAAAATAAATCTTAAATGGGCATAGTTTGCTGGCCCTCTAAGCCATGATACCCTGTGTCCCCCAAACCCCTATGCATATTTGATGTTCCTTGTAGCAAAGTAATGTTTTTCTTAAGTTTAGTAATAAATTCAAAAATGTAAAATTTTAATTCGAAATCTTAATTTTTTTTTAATTTATAAGTGTTTTATTGAACTATAATTTCATTAGGAGTGAATTAACGATTTTAATTCAATTGAAATAGAAGCTCTGAATAAATTCTTATTCTTATATAGTTTTTTTTAATGTTGAAATGAACGCTTTATTATTAATAAATGTTAGTTATTTGACTTGTGATTTGACATAATTAATATTAAAATTATTTACTTTCTCATACTTACGTCCATGATAAAACACTAATCAACACTATACTGCCACGTCTCCAATTCAAGAATTACACCAATAAAAATGGAGGTGCATGGGAGTTACTATGTACACCAAAACATGCTATCACACCCCTTGTCGTGGAA
>CM055441.1:2466643-2601240 GCA_029228465.1 Salix viminalis | reverse complement strand
ATCAAAACAAACCAAGGAGTGTAAATATCAATTCCCTATAGAGCGAAGGACAGACGGCAACGGAAAGGAGACAAGACATAAAGTTTTTACATGAATTGAAACTAACAATAAAAGTACTTTAATTGATCACAAGTTTCATTGAAAACAACAGTTTCAGCTCAAGGAGTGAGGAATCCAAGGAAAACCCATTTCATTTCTTGTATAACATTGCAGAGAGAGAGCAAACTTGACCCGAAAGGAAGGCCTCTCTGTACCTCTTTGTAAGTATCAAGTATTGAACTTTTTTATTTTTGTATCTGGGTTTTCATTTTTTTCTATCTGGGTCTTTTTTATTTGTTTGTTTTGATCACATTTTTGTATCAGGTTGATTGGTTGTGAATTTAGCTAAATTTGAAATGTGGTTTTCTTTTTTAATCTTCGTTGTGTTTATGAAATGAAGAAATCTGTGTTTGATGGATTTACTCGGTTATATTTTATTATATTTAATTAATCATAGATTGGTTTTGCAATTTCTTTGATGTTTAGCATGGTTGTGCTGTCTTTGAATATTTATTTCTGTTTCAATCTTTATACAAAAATGTTATTGAAGGAAGCATTTGGATAATTAGCGTAAATTCTGTTAGATATGATTTGTTGCAGTTGTTGTTTTACTTGTTTGTCTAAGATGGTTGATAAGGACCTTTGTGGATGTCTTTTTTGTGTTTGTATTTTTGTTTTGATTGTTTCAGGGCTTAAATTAAAGCAATGGAAGCGAAACCTAAGAGGAGAACTTTTGTAGAGAATGGGGATGGAGGAGAGGACTTAGTGCTTGCGACTTTGATTGGAAATGGGGAGGATTTGGGTCCGATCGTCAGGCATGCATTTGAAATGGGGCGGCCTGAATCGCTGTTTCATCAGCTCAAGTCTGTTGTGAGGAAGAAGGAAGTTGAAATTGAGGAGCTGTGCAAAAGCCATTACGAGGAATTCATTCTTGCGGTTGATGAACTTCGTGGTGTATTGGTTGATGCTGAAGAGTTAAAAAGTGAGCTTTCAAGTGAGAATTTTAGATTGCAAGAAGTTGGGAGTGATCTTTTGATCAAACTTGAGGAACTCCTTGAATCCTATTCGATTAAGAAGAATGTGACAGAAGCTATTAAAATGTCAAAGGTATGCATTCAAGTTCTTGAACTCTGTGTCAAATGTAACAATCATATGTTGGAAAACCAGTTTTACCCAGCATTGAAAACAGTGGATCTGATTGAGAGGAATTACTTGCACAACATCCCCTATGAAGGCACTTAAAATGGCCATAGAGAAGACAATTCCAATAATAAAATTGCATATCAAGAAGAAAGTTACTAGTCAATTTAATGAATGGCTAGTGCAAATAAGGAGTTCTGCTAAAGATATTGGACAAACAGCAATAGGTCATACTTCATCAACTCGTCAAAGAGATGAGGAAATGCTGGAACATCAGAGAAAAGCCGAGGAACAAAACATTCCAGGGTTAGGAGATTTTGTATATACTCTGGATGTTGCGGAAACTGATGAAGATTCTGTTGTGAAGTTTGATCTTACTCCTGTTTTTCGGGTTTATCATATTCATGCTTGCCTTGGAATCCAAGAGCAGTTCCGTGAATACTACTATAAGAATCGGGTTATTGCAACTCAATTCAGACTTGCAAATCTCTACTACTCAACCATTTGTTGAATCTTATCAAACATATTTGGCTCAAATTGCTGGTTACTTCATAGTGGAGGATCGGGTTTTAAGAACTGCTGGGGATCTTTTGTCAGCAAATCAGGTTGAGACAATGTGGGAAACGGCTGTAGCTAAAATGACATCTGTTCTGGAGGAACAGTTTTCCCATATGGATTCTGCGACTCATCTTCTGCTGGTGAAGGATTATGTCACTCTTCTTGGGGCAACTCTTAAACAATATGGGTATGAGGTTGGCCAAATTCTTGAGGTTCTCGATAGTAGCCAAGATAAGTATCATGAGCTTCTTTTGGGAGAATGTCGGGAGCAGATTGTTAATACTCTTGGAAATGACACCTATGAGCAGATGGTAATTAAAAAGGATACTGATTATGAGAATAATGTCCTCACATTCCATCTTCAGACCTCTGATATAATGCCTGCTTTCCCATATATTGCACCATTCTCCTCCATGGTACCTGATACTTGCCGCATTGTTAGATCTTTCATCAAAGGTTCTGTTGATTACTTGTCGTATGGGGTGCATACTAATTTTTATGATGTTGTGAGAAAATATTTGGACAAGCTCTTGATTGATGTGCTAAATGAAGCTATACTTGGCACAATCCATGGTGGCGCAGTTGGTGTGTCTCAAGCCATGCAGATTGCTGCCAACATATCTGTTCTTGAGAGAGCTTGTGATTTTTTTCTTCGGCATGCAGCCCAACTATGTGGAATCCCTATCCGATCAGTTGAGAGGCCTCAAGCTAGCTTGACTGCCAAGGTGGTCCTAAAAGCTTTAAGGGATGCAGCTTATATTGCTCTGCTGGATTTGGTGAACAACAAGTTAGATGAATTCATGGCGCTTAATGAAAATATCAATTGGACCTCAGAGGAAACGCCACAAAATGAGAATGATTATATTAATAAGGTGGTTATTTACCTGGACACCATTTTGTCAACAGCACAACAAGTTCTGCCATTGGATGCCCTATACAAAGTTGGGAGTGGTGCCCTTGAGCACATTTCCAATTCCATTGTTGGGGCATTTCTTAGTGATAGTGTAAAGAGGTTCAATGCTAATGCAGTCTTATCTCTCAATAATGATTTGAAGGTGTTAGAGGATTTTGCTGACAACAAATTTCACAGCACTGGGCTGAGTGAAATACACAAGGAAGGTAGCTTTAGAGGCTGCTTGATAGAAGCACGACAGTTAATTAACCTTATGTCAAACAGCCAGCCAGAGATTTTCATGAATCCTGTGATAAGGCAGAAAAACTATGATGCTTTGGATTATAAGAAGGTGGCCAGCATCTGTGAGAAATTCAAGGATTCCCCTGATGGAATCTTTGGTAGCCTTTCAAACAGAAATACAAAGCAAAGTGCACGGAAGAAATCAATGGACATGCTGAAGAAAAGACTGAAGGACTTCAATTAAGAAGGATTCTGGATCTGTCTGCATTAGAAGTAGCTTCTCTATGTTAACTTTCTAGGCTATCTCCTTCCAATTACATGTTTTCTCTTCTTTCTTCCTTTTTTCTCCCTCTTTTTAATTTTGTACTGATTAAATTCTTATAATAAAGCTTCTATATTTACCTTTCACCTTGTTGCATCCATGTCTTATTTATATTATTTCCTGTTGAAACTGGATTGAAAAAAAATAGTCAATTGTTTTGAGAATCCCCAGATCGTTCTTCATTTCCATTTCCATATTCTTAATACTTCAGGTTTGCCTTCTTACCCTGTGATGTGTTGCATTTGCTTGGCCCTTCATCAATCCATCAGAGATCTCTACTTGAGTATTTCCAGATTATATCCATGGTACCGAATTTCCTGTATGTCATTCGAACCCTTCGTTACATTTGTTTTTACTCTTATCTCTGTATTTTGTTGAAGAATTGCTGGATTTGCTTTTTCTTAGGTAGAAATCATAAGAAACAATGCAGAAGTGGTTTGAATGCTACAGGGAGTTCGCAAAAAATCTTCTGCAGAGCATGTGTTCTGTTGGTGCTGCAGCTGCTCATACTTCAACATGGATCTTCTCAGGGCCCTTATGATGATCGAACGCGTAACTGAAGGTTCTTCTGATCACCACTTTTACTCAGATTCTTATTGAAGGTATGCTCATTTTATTCTAGAGCAGACAGTGTCCGATTCATACTTATCAGAGGAATCCCTCTGAGTTTGCAATCCAGAAAGCTCTGCCCTGTTAATAATAGGCAACATCTTTTTTATGTCCTTAAACATTTTGGTGAAATAGTACAATTTATACACATCTTGATTGGAAAACATGGTTTTTATAACGTATTGTTATTTAAAATATTGACATTCTTTAAGAAAACATTAAATGGGCAACGGAGAAAAAATAAAAGAAAAAAAACTAGGAGACACACCAAAGTTATGATTATAACACAATTAGCACCATGAGAAAGATCTTGACAACATGAATTCAATAACACTAAAAAAATGTCATAAATGATTACCCGAGTGAGCCACCTTTTCCATAAAAAACAAATGGGTCACCCTTCATCTTTGGACGGAAAATATGGCTCATCCGGGTCACCGTTGGTGATCTTTTTTAATGTTATCGAAGTCATGTTTTCCAATGGCGACATGTACAAATTATGTTATTTCACCAATATTTTTTAAAGAATGTCACAATTTATAAATGAAGTGAGTCACACAAGCTCATCCAAAAATATCAGTGCTAACTTGTTTTTGGGTCGCTTGTATGACCCACTTCGAACATTGTTGATGACCTTTTTTAGTATTGTTAGATTCGTCTTGTTAGATCTTTTCAACAATATTAGTGATGTTGTCATCTAAAGTCTCGTTTTCTTTCTTTCTTCTCTCTTCTCTCCTATTTTTTTTAAATGTTGTGTCCAACAGTTTTATAATTTGAAAAGGTCTTGTATGACATTTGCGACTTGCAAATCCCATATATAATCTAGGACTCTCTAAACTATATTATTTTTTTTAAATATTTTTTTGCTTGATGTTTCAAGTTTTTTTTAGTATATTGGACTCCTAATAAAATCATCTTTTAGCTTTGCTATTGCATTTTTTTTTTATCATGAAATCTTCAAACTTATAAGAGACAATTTTGTCAGTTTTGAAACCAACTCTATCTAGCTAAGGGTATGTTTTTTAGTGTGTTTTGCCTTTGTTTTTTGAGTGTTTTTTTTTAATTATTTTTACTTTAAGAAATATTAAATTGATATTTTTTTATGTTTTCTAATGGTTTTGACATGTTAATGTCAAAAATTAAAAAAATATCTAAAAAAATATGTTCTAATATAATTTCGAGCAAAAAACTATTTTGAAAAGTATCATGAGTGATAATATCAAACACACACTTAAGAGATGTTTGAGAGTGTGGTAGTAGTTGCTTAGAAAAAAATTCAAAATAATATTTTTTATTTATTTTTAAAATTTTATTTTTAACATCAACATATTAAAACAATCCAAAAACACTAAAATATTAATTTGAAAATAAAAAATCATATTTTAGAAAAAAAAAGAACAAGTTCAAACTCACTCCTAAAATCAGGGTTAACCAAACTACATCAAATGCCAAAGTGGATACTGACCATTTGTCTTCTTCATATTTTGTATTTTCTTAGCAAAATGGAAAAAAAATAAATCCATGAAGATAAAGAAGGAAAGAGAGACTTTATTGTTTTAAAGCTGATATATAAAAGTTAGATAAATGAAAAGAGAAAAGACTAACAGGGTGTTTTCCATTGTGTTTTTGAAAAAAAATGATTATTTTTATTTTTATTTTAAATTATTTTTTTTTGGTATTTTTATATCATTTTTCATATATTAATGTTAAAAATAGTTTTTAAAAAATAAAATAATATTATTTTAATATATTTCTAAACATAAAATATTTTAAAAAATAATCACAACCACATTTTCAAACATTAACTCGCAAAGCACAATACTGTTGTTCCAGGGGAAGGGGATGTCTCTGTCATTTTGTGACCTCCATAGTGGTGGCTATATTTTGTGACCTCCATAGTGGTGGCTGGATCCAGTCTTCCACGACAAGAACTCATCAAGAATTGAAAAAAAACAATCATAAAGTATATTTTTATTTAAAAATATATTAATATAATATTTTAATAAAAAAAAAAATCACTTAACAATCATGCTAGCTACCCTGCCATTTTTGTTTTGGTTCATGCGACTGGTCAATTGTTTTTGTTTTGAGTCTCGTCGATGCCTTTCTCTGTCGATTTTTGGCGTTCATGTATTTTATATATCCTGATGGAGATGTTAGAGGAATATATGTCTAGTTGTCACCACTACTACATGCACCTCCCTCAGTTCGTATTTTTTGTCTAAAAAAACAACAAGAAGAAAACAGTAGGGACATAAATAATATATTTCCTTGTTCTTCCTGTTTTAAAGGAAAACAATCATTAAAATTGTTCCAAAAACATATTTATTTTATATATTTATCTTTCATTTTCTAATAAGCATGTTTTTGCTGTTTACATATCTATCCTTTTTATTTCATGACAATAACCAAATATAACCCTAATTTTTTTTGAATAAGAACACACCGCCTAAATTTTTACTAATGTATTTATTTATTTCAATCCAATTAATGATACACAAAGTGTAAATAGTTTTTACTGTATACACTGATTTGTTCTTACAGGACCAATTTAAAACACAGAAAATGAAAATTAATCTCAAGAAAGATTTTAAGTTGTAAGACAACTAGTTAAAGTATACTTTAATTTTTGGTTCGTGTTTTATTATAGGCCTGTCAATTTTTTCTCAATGTAAAAAAAAAAATCGAGTCACCGGTTAAATTAACAATTTAAATAATAATAATAATAAATTGACAAAAAATAACAAAAAAAAAGGTAAAAAGAACCCCATATGAGCTCATCTAGAGTATTAAAAAACCAAATATTAAAGAGAGAAAATAAAAGGCAACAAAAAACCCATTTAAATTGGATTAACTTGCAAACTCTATGACTGTGCATAAGATTGAGATAAATTTATAAAAAACATAAGACATTTTGAAGACCAATTCCATATAAAATCAAATGAGAATATGATAACTCTATAAAGAACAAAATTAAAAGAAAAAAAGTGCTGAGGCTTGATCTCTAGCAAATAAAATGTTGTAAGATGAAAATCAACAAAAAAGTATAATTAAAAAAAAAACTCAATCTAAGCCCCTGGAGTCAATATGCAAAATCTTTTAGGTAAATCAAACTGAATAAAATTATGAAACTCGATTATCAAATAATCTAATATTGAAAGATGAAAATAAATAAAGAAATTTAATTAAAATAAGCAATGAAAAAAATGATTTAACTCCATGGCATATGATCAAGATAATCCAATAAAAAAAGAAAAAAAAATTATTAAGATCAATTATTAATAAATAAAATATTGAGGGATGAAATCAAAATAAATCAAATAAAAAAATAATAAAAAATGTTAACCTATGTTAAACTTTAAAATTGATGATTTTGGTCATGCAATTGAGACTAACATTAAAGAAAGAAAACTATAAAAAAAATAACAAAGAAAAAATCTAAAAAAAAGAAAGAAAGAATCAAGCAAACCTCGGAAATCTTCTTAACCCAAATGTAATTTCTAAAACTTTCAACCTATGAAATCTTGTTTGATTGTCTTTAATAGCCTGACCTAAACTGCTTAGAAAGTGTTTTTGAAAAAATTAAAAAAAAATATTTTTATTATTTTTATTTTAAATTTTTTTTAGATGTTTTTAGATTACTTTGATGTGCTAATGTTAAAAATAATTTTTTTTTAAATAACATTTTAATATATCTATAAATAAAAAACATTTTCAAAAACAACTTTAACAATCTAACGGTAATTAAACTGGCAAACTACCAAACCAGTCCTCATGGGAACACCACACTGTTATGTAGCTTTTTAATCAAATTAAAGAAGTGGATCACCTGTTACATTTCATCGGACAAAATCTGCAACTTCTGTTTTTGTTGACAGGACATGGATCTCAAGTAGAATCTTACACTTGGATCTGCAAACTGGATCAACAATGACTTGAAGTGCTCGAAGGTGGGCAAACCTCATATTAGTCCCCAACCAGTAACCCAAATCTCAATCAAGTCCCCCCAGATATTTGAAGGAATCATCAACAGATATAAATAGTTGAGGGGCCTTTTTAGGTTTCTCGAGAAATTTGATAGGAGGATCGCCTGGAACAAAAGCTGAAGACTGAAGGGCATCAGATCACCTTTGTCAATTTTTTCTCAAGGTAAAACAAATACTAAGAAAAATACAATTTGAGACTCGAGATTAAATTAATAATTTAAATAATATAAATACAACATACAAAAATAATAACAAATTGATAAGAACAACAACAACAAAAAAGGTAAAAAGAACCCAATATGAGCTCATCTAGAGTATAAAAACCCAATATTAAAGAGAGAAAATAAAAGGTAACAGAAAAACCCATTTAATTTGGATTAACTTGCAAACTCTATGAGTACGTGTATAAGATTGAGATAACTTTATAAAAAAATATAAAAAATTTGAAGATCAATTCCTAATAAAATCAAATGAGAATATGATAACTCTGTAGAAAAAAAAAGAAAAGAAAAAAAAATTGAGGCTCAATCTCTAACAAATAAAATGTTGTAAGATGAAAATCAATCTAAGCCCGCTGGAGTCAATACGCAAAATCTTTTACCCAATTGGTATTGAAGTTTGAACGCAAACTGAATAAAATTAAGGTATTCAATTATCAAATAATTTAATGTTGAAAGATGAAAATAAATTATGAAATTTAATTAAATTAAGCAAAAAAATTATTAAACTTGGGTTAACCGGATAACCACGGGCACATGATCGAGATAATCCAATAAAAACAAAAAGAAAAAAAAAGGTATGAAGATTACTTTTTAATAAATAAAATATTGAGGGATGAAATCAAAATAAATCAATTTTAAAATAACACAAAAATGTTAACCCAAGTTAATTTCTAAAACTTTCAACCTATGAAATCTTGTTCAAGGTTCAATAATAAAAAATAAACTTAACTTCCATCCAATTTAATTTTGAACGATGAAATCGTAAAAAATATCGATCTAAAAAATTGTCAAAGCAAAAGGATAGTAATTAAAATAATGAGAATCAAATTTAATATAAAAAAAACCCACCAAGGATGATTTTTTTTTTTTTTATAAATAAAACAATCTAAAAAATAAACCCAAACAAGCAAATAACAATAGAAAAAATGAGGATGAAATTGGAAAGACTAAGAAATGATAGGGTGAAATTAAAAACTATTTGTAATCTAATAGATTCCTCAAAATTAAAAAAAAAGTAATAATCAAAATGATAGATATCAAATGTGAAAGAGAAATAAATTGTATGGACTAATATGATTTTTTGTAGGGGTTAACATTGAATTTAAGCAGGGAATTGAAGATCATCCCCCATCATCTTTCTGTTAATTTTTTTGTCACGCAAACCTTCCATGTGCTTTTCATATGTATTTGAAGAGATAAATATTTAAACCATAAATGTGACTGCTTATCAAACAAGTAATGCACGAATTTTAATATAAGATATGGAATTATATTCTCAAGTGGAGGATGAAATAAAACGAGGAATCTCTAAGAAATAATGACTACAGACAAAAATAGTAAGAACAAACAGATACAATATAAGAGCCTCGCCTCGCCTCGCCTCACCTCACTCCACCCCACCCAGAAGCAGTCTCAATAACAGTAGCCTGCCCACAAATCCATTTTCTTGGTTGGATTCCGGACAGGAAATCGGACCAGAAATGGAGTTTCAGGACGACAACAAATCTCATGAAGCTGAGAAGCCGGAGGAGGTGAAGATCAAGGAATATGGTAACAGAAAAAAACTTGGAGGCATGAGGACAATTCCATTCATCCTCGGTGAGTGTGTTTTGGACTTGTCAGATGTTTACAATGCCAAATTTAGCTAAGTTTGAAACTATGATCAGCTAAACTGTCTGTAAATAATCTTCATGTTTTGGCAGTAACTGAAGCGTGTGACAGATTTTCTACCATTGGTTTTCATGTGAACATGATAACATACCTTACTCAGCAGCTGAACTTGCCTCTTGTAAAGGCCTCAAATATTGTCTCAAACTTCGACGGAACCGCCAGCTTAACACCTCTGATCGGCGCTTTGATTGCTGACTCATTTGCTGGCCGATTCTGGACCATCATCGTTGGTTCGATCATCTATGAACTGGTTCGCCCCTCTCACTTTCTTGGCATATATTTTTCATAATGCTGTAGTACAGAGTTCTAATCACAAGGTCCGCATATGATGGTAGAATTCTAGCACATCTGTTACTGAACATATTCTGTGGTTTTCAATAAAATCGTCGTCAGAATCGAATCTCCCTCGAATGAGTCTATACATCGATGTGGTTTTGCTCTCGACGTTGTCATCTCAACTGGGTTTAGATTTAAATTTAAATTCATCGATACATTTTGAATGCACGCCTTCGATCCAAACCGGATGCTGAAAATTAATTTGACAGTTCAATTGATTCATCACATCTGTTCTCGACAGGGATTGATTAGCATCACCACAACAGCACTTCTGAAATCAATGCATCCTCCACCCTGTCCATCACTTGTAGACTGCAAGGAGGCTTCAGGAATCCAACTGAGCACCCTCTACTTGTCCCTGCTCCTCCTAGCTGTTGGCTTGGGTGGCACCAGGCCTTGCGTCATGAACTATGCTGCCGACCAGGTGGACATGAGCAAATCAAGTGTCGAGTCTCGAACCTGGAACTTCTTCAACTGGTACTACTTCAGCTTGGGATTTGCGAGATTAACTGCAGTGACTGTCGTGGTCTACGTACAAGATAATGTGAGCTGGGGTTGGGGTCTTGGAATACCAACTATCACCATGGCTGCAGCTTTCATTGTCTTTCTATCTGGTTCTCCACTTTATAAGAAAGTGAAACCGGGAGGAAGCCCGTTGGTCAGAGTAATTCAAGTGATTTTTGCTGCTATAAGGAAGAGAAAAGCTGTGGCACCAGAAGATCCAAGTCTACTGTACCAAAATCAAGAACTTGATTCTGCTATATCTGTCCACGGAAGGCTCTTACACACCCCTCAGTTCAAGTAAGCTATGTTTAAGAGAAAAAGTAATAATAATAATAATCAAGAACTTGATTATGCTATATCTGGCCTTAAATTTGCTGCAGAAAAATCTCTAAACTGGCCCTTTCCACGTTGCAGGTGGCTTGATAAAGCAGCAGTGGTGAAGAATGGTGAAGCGGCATATCCCAGCCCACCAGATCTGTGGAAGCTAACAACAGTGCATCGAGTAGAGGAGCTAAAATCATTTCTCAGATTGCTCCCAGTTTGGGCAGCTGGGATTTTACTTGTCACTGCAAATTCACACAGTAACAGCTTCAATACTCAGCAGGCTCGCACCATGGATCGTCATCTGTCGAGTTCCTTCCAAATTCCTCCAGCTAGTATGGCCTTCTTTGGCATCGTGACAGTGATCATCGGGCTTGCTCTTTACGAACGCCTCTTCGTTCCCTTTGCTCGTAGATTCACAAGATATTCTGCAGGAATCACGTACCTGCAAAGAATGGGGATAGGCCTACTCTTCAACATCCTCTCTTCTGTTGTCGCTGCACTGGTTGAGAAAAAGAGAAGAACAGTTGCAGAAAATCATAATTTAGTGGATAACCCTAAAGCCATTGTTCCTATAAGCGTGTTCTGGCTGGTTCCTCAGCATTCCCTTCATGGAATGACAGAAGTCTTCATGGTTGTTGGACAGTTGGAATTTCTATATGATCAATCGCCAGAAAGCATGAGAAGTATTGCCCTGGGATTGTTCTGGATCGCTGAACTCTGCTGGAAATTACTTGGGCACATTCATGGTGTCATTAATTCATCAGTACACAGGACACAAGAACAATTGGTTACCTGACAGGAACCTGAACAAAGGAAAATTGGACTATTATTATTGGCTTGTAACAGGAATCCAAGCTGTAAATTTTGTGTATTTTGTGATTTGTGCTTGGTGTTACTCCTACAAGCCCTTGGAAGAAGATTCTGAAGCAACTGAAGATGGTGCTGATAGGAATGGAAAGATAGAACTTACTACAGCTGAAAAAGTTTAGAGTTGTTGATGGAATTGAACTCATCACATGCCTTCACCATGTTTTGAAGACAATAAAGACATTTTCTCGTAAAATAAGTTGATATTTACTGCATGAACGGTTTAGAAATGTAGTTAAAAGTTGTTTTTCAAAGTGTATTTTTTGTTTATAAATACATTAAAATAATATATTTTTTTTTAAAAAAATATTTTTGATATTAGCATATCAAAATGATCTAAAAACACTAAAAAATTAAATTTATAATAAAAAATACTCTTTCGTATTAAATTTATGGAAAAAATGAAAATGAAAATAATTTACTTCTTTTGAAATTTCTGGTTACTCTTTCGTAGTTTCATTTTTGAAATTATGAAGCATTTGGGCTCAGTGGGCTATGTCGATTGGGTTAGGCTGGGTTGGGTAATTTATCTGGGTCTGGTTGATATGTTTTTTAAGAATACTCTGCTGGGCTTTTCATCCAACTTTCATTAAACCCTAAGGGCTGATTTAGAGTCAACATCCAAATTCGGAAACCCATTTGGATATTCAAGCAAATCTCGCTTTCTTAGTTTGTGTTTAAGATAATGTAAAAACTGATTTTCAGATTGGTTTTTATTTAAACATTATTTTAAAATAATGTTTTTTATTTTTAAAATTCAATTTAATAATATCAGTATATTAAAATAATAAAATAATAATTCTTTTTTAGTTTTAATAAAAATAAATTGAATTTCAATACTAAATAGTTCTTGACCTCGTTTTTCGTGTCTTCCTATGCAAACTATTCTCAAAATTTTTTCATCAAAATACACTTATCATTTAAAAAATAAAAATCAAACTTAAATCCTACCATATATATGTACTCATTAATCAAAATACTTGTTTAAGAATGTGATTGATGTTATTTTTAAAATTATTTTTTATTCATAAATGCATTAAAACAATATTTTTTATTTTTAAAAAATATTGTTAACATAAACACATGGAAATAATATAAGAATATATATTTTTTTAAATAAAAAATAAAAAATATTTTTTAAAATCTTTTAAAAAATAGTTTTAAAATAAAATGCTAAACACCTTCTAAATATAATTTATAAGTTAACCCATATATTAAAACTTTGATTTACAAGTTAAACTTGACTTGATTAATCAACTCGAGAACTTGAAGTTTGGTATAACAAATCACATGAAAATCTTCCTCGTCCCGTACTTTAAATGCTGGTTTTCATTTGAATCAAAAAAAAGGATGTCAGCTGCAGTTGGATCGGGTGTAATAGTGCTCGTCAACCATCCACTCTAAAACTGACCCCATTTAAAACAAAACTAACCCATTTAGATATCCAAACAAGTTTTCCAACAATCTTAAAAAAATGAATTATCAAGGGTTTAGCTGATATTACACTAAACCACCTGTTTTGTTTTCCTCCCTCCCTGTTTGGTTTTCCGAGAAAACACAATACAAAAGAGAAATTCTCAAAATCTGTAGATCTAGGAAAGGAATCACTTCTCTTCTTCTCTGATGACGGAGGTGAGGGTGGCGTGCAACAGTAGTAGCGGCGGTGCACAGTTGACACCAGAAGAAGAGAGGGTTTTGATTAGAGACATTGCAATTACTTCAGAATCTAAGAGCAAAGAAGGCGATAGCTTTTATTTAATCACTCAACGGTAACATTAATTTCTTTATTTTTCTTTCGTCTGTGTGGGTTTTTCGTGTTGAAAAGTTTGTGACTTCAAAAAATTTAAAGTTTTGTTTTTAGAGTGAAAGTTGAAGTCTTTTTTTCTCCTTATGTCCTGATTTTTTAGAGTCTTAAATAGTTTTTAATGTAGAAAGGCAAAGTGGGTTTGTTTAGTTTTGATGTTTTCTACTGTAAAGAAAGGTTTTTTAGTTGTCTGAAATCTGTAAAGAATGCAAATTTCAATTCTTGTTTTCTGAAGTACGAGACTTTTATTGTTCAAGTTTCAAGTGGGAACTAGGTAATTTTCTGTTCATTGTGTATGTGTGGTAGACAATGGAAGTTATTATTATAATTATTATTCCTTTTGAATTGAGATTGAGCTGTTAAACTTTGAATAATAATGTTGGTGATATTTTTTTTTGCTGGTTTATAATAGATGGTGGCAACATTGGATTGATTATGTGAACCAAGACCAGACATATGTTACTAATGATGGATCATTTATGTTAGAGAATTGTGATACAGTTAGTTCTTCGAAAAGGCCTGCTAGTATTGATAATTCTGATTTGATATATGATGTGAATTTGGAGGAGTCTAATGCTGGCATTGAGATTCATGATACTTTATTAGAAGGCCGTGATTATGTATTGCTTCCGCAAGAAGTTTGGAATCAGTTTTATTCCTGGTGAGTTTTTTATGAAACTCTGGGAGAGTTGAATTTATGACATTACTTTCTCATTATTTTGCATTTTTGACACAAGGATCGGTGGTTATAATCTTAATTTTTGGTAGGATTTTTGATGCTCAATACCATATTCAACAGCTACTTCCAACATGAATAGAGAACATAGTTAGGAGTTTTCTTTGTTGCCTTCTCATCTTCACAGGCAATAAGGGATCGCTAGACTATATCTTTCAATGGGGGAAATGCTATTATAAATGCGATGATATTGTTGGGTACAGGTATGGAGGTGGTCCAGCTTTGGCACGTAAAGTAATCAGTTCTGGTCTTTCCCAGACAGAGTTTGCTGTAGAGGTATATCCTCTCCATCTTCAGCTACTGGTTATGCCAAAGGGTGATCGTTGTGCAATGAGAATTAGCAAGAAGGTATAACTTGAAATTTGTCATGATTTGCTACTTTATTGAGCAGCTTATTTTGTTGTAACTTGACTCAAGAACATGGTTGACGGCTTGATTTAACATTGACTTAACAAAATCTCAACTCTTAACCTATTAAGTAACTTTGAGAATGTTTCTGCAATCAGTATTGCATGTGTTTGATAAAATAAGCTAATTCTTGAAAAGAAAAGGAACCCTTTAAAAGTTAGTAAATAAAAGAAAAACGCTAAAAACACTGAACACTTGACATTACATTTACACCATCACCACAAAGATGCCCTATCTCAATGTGAAAGTATCACATTACCACCACCCTAACTCTACTAACCTAAATCTGCCGCAAAATCATGCTCTCTCCATGAAAGTGGTGAATTTGCATTTCTTGTTCACCAAATAAATGCAGTTTCAACCTTGAGTTATTAAAATTAACCAGTAATCAGGACCACTGTATCAACTCTAAATGGTGTTTAGAATTTGAATACTACTATTGAGTGGTGATAGTTTAAAGTCTCAACTGTAAGTTTCCATTTTATGAAATGTTCTCCAAGTATATTTTGTGTTTGCTCGTAAGAAACTGAATCATTTTCTCAGGAGACAATTGGAGAGCTTCACAAAAGAGCCTGTGAGTTTTTTGATCTGAACTTAGAGCAGGCAAGGCTTGTAAATACCTCAGCTATTTATTTTTATATTTTGAAATATAGATTGAAAGTTCTTGCTGAACAATTCCTCATATTCAGTTTCTTATCATTAAGTAATTTTTTTCAGGTATGCATTTGGGATTACTATGGCCACCATAAACATGCTCTGATGAATGACATGGATAAAACACTTGACGATGCCAACTTACAGATGGATCAGGATGTAAGTCTTTTTGTACTGTGCCATAGTGTGAATTACATGCTACTTTTTTTGTTTTAAAATTTTAATTTTCTTTTGTTTTATAACCATATACAGATTCTGGTGGAGGTTCATAACAATGCCAATGGTACTGCATTGAGTCGTTTTATAAGATCTGCTCTGGAGAATGGATCAACTGTGAAGGACACTAGTTCTTTTCATTTAGAGCCTTCTAAGTCAAGCTTATTAATTGCAGGAGGTTTATCTGCAAGCAAGGGTGCTTCTAGAGGCTGCAGTGCAGAGCCATCTCAAAGTCCAAATCTGACATCTCAGGGTAGGGAGCTGGATAATGCATATGGGACCAGTACTGTTACTACAAGGGGGTCTTCTGGTGGCTTGATTGGGTTGCAGAACCTAGGGAACACATGCTTTATGAATAGTGCAATACAATGTCTGGTTCACACAGCAGAGTTTGCTGAATATTTTCGAGAGGATTATCGTCAAGAGATAAATTGGCAAAACCCACTGGGTATGGTGGTAAGTTTGATTATTGATGAACAATATAAATTATGCTTATTTTCTTCCAAACATGATTTTGAAACATTTTCTGAATGAAAAGGTACACTGGATAGCTAAAATTTTCTTGGTTTTGAGCTTATTTGATATCATCTAAATGATATGGTCTTGGAAGTGTCTTTATAGACAAACATTACAGTATCTTTCATCCATGCAAGATCTAACGTCAGATGTTGATTGAGGGACAATGTTTTTTTTAGATCAATATAACTTTCTTTTTTGGAAGTACAATCTATTGTTTCTTTCTCAGGTCTTGTTTACATTTATTATTCTTTCTTGAGTTTGTTAATCAGATCTTTTTGTGGCACTGATTTGTAGTTTGGTACTTTATGTCAGGTATAAAACTGATAAAACCTTTTGTTACCGTTCACAAGTAGAGCTTGTAAATGATGCTGATGATCAGGCAAGCTGCTGTTTTGTCATCTCTAATTGGGTTTCAAAGATCTCATCTAAATTTGAATTCATTATATGTTATTTAATTTAAATCACAAATTCTTGAATGAAATAACTTAAGCCCCTTTCAAACTTGATCAGTGCAGAGCAACATAGAATGTTTTTAAGCTTACAAACTACTCTTTAAATTACTTAACAGGAATTGTAACGGGAAATCATTTGTTTTCACTCAAAATTTTGTATGTGTATGTGCATGCAATGTACAAGAATAGGTTTGAAGTTCTTTTGATGCTGCCCAGATCTTAGTGTTTGAGCAGTATTTTTATTTGCTTAATTTTGGTGTTCTGAGTCCTTGTTTTTTGATTGTTCTGGCTTGCTGAAGATATTGCACATCAATGATAATATAAAAGACTGATTTTAAAAGCTGTAAGGATTCACCCTGGATTGAATTCTTTTTTTCTTGGCCTTCTCTACACACAATGGAAATGAACCTAGAGGATCACATTCCTTTACATTGATATGCATGTTGGAATACCTATTTAGCTTACCTTGGAAATAGTTGCAGCCAATCAATAGATCTCTAGGCCAAATCTTGAGATGTGAAGTTCATCTATCATTAAGAATGACCGAATGCAAATTATTTTAATGGATGGATCATACTAGGAGTGATTTTACTGATGGAAGCTTCATTTAGCTATTGTAAGTCATTGTTTAGCTTTTCTGTTTATATTCTATTGAATTGAGTTAGCAATTTTGTAGGGTGAGCTTGCTCTCACATTTGGTGAGTTACTTCGAAGGCTATGGGCACCTGGGCGAACAGCAATTGCTCCTCGACAATTTAAAATGAAGCTGGCTCGATTTGCACCTCAATTTAGTGGCTATAATCAGCATGATTCTCAGGTTCTCAAGAGCAAAAAAAACTTTTCACTTCTGGTTCATGCTGTTGCAATTTGTATGGATTATGTGCAGTTTGTATAAGCTAAGTGGTCTTTATTGTTGCAGGAGCTTTTAGCATTTCTTTTAGATGGTCTTCATGAAGATCTGAATCGTGTTAAACATAATCCATATAAAAAGTCAAAAGATGCTGATGGTCGCCCAGATGAAGAAGTTGCTGATGAATATTGGGCAAACCATATTGCTCGTAATGATTCTATAATCGTTGATGTGTGCCAGGTGCTTATCATAATGATCATTCAAGCTTGCTTACATCAAATCCTCATTTTTTTGGGCCTTGGATGAACTGACTAGACATATTTAGGATGATGTTGGATGGTGCAAAACTAAAACACCCACACACACCACCGACCCACACAGGCACTCCAAAAAAAGTCCATGGTTTTTTTCTTATGAAATAGTCTTGATAACCATGAAACCAAAGTTGGGGAAAATTAGAGATTTCGAGTTATGGAAAAGTACTTCAGATAACAAGGTTTTATTTAAACATGACTAAAATAGACTGCATGTATTGTAATCCTAGCAACATGAATGGGGTGGTAGTTTGATTTTAGTTGAGGTGCTTCAGTGTATGCAAGTATGGATCCTGGTTGTTGAAGGGTGTGTTCTGTATCATTGTGTGAGGCTTGTAGCTCGATTCTTGATATGGTAATCTATGCTTCATGGTGAAGATGCAATTTTTTTTATGAAATATACATACATGAATATTAAGATGAATGCTTGTAAATGGTTGAAATGGTCAACTAAGAGGTGATTGCAATTTGTAGGAAGAGTGAAAAATATTAATATTATATGCCAAGGTAGCCCCCATTGAAGATATGTTAAGACAGAGCCATATGAGGATGAAATGGTGCAGAAGAGTTATTGCATATATTGTCATTCCAGAAACTACAAGATCCAACCTTTACTATTTTTTTATGGAATTCTTTGACATGAAACTTGGTATTCTTGCTTCATATTAAGGATGCTCTGATTGTTATGCTTCTATGTTGACACATGTGACATTTAATTGCCCTCATTCCACTGTTTTTTCAGTTTTGTATTTGTGCTAAAACTGTTTCACTGTTCACAGGGCCAATACAAGTCGACCTTGGTTTGCCCAGAGTGCAATAAAATCTCTGTTACATTTGATCCTTTCATGTACCTCTCTTTGCCACTTCAATCCACCACTACACGTTCTATGACAGTTATGGTTTTTACATGTGATGGAAGTGCCTTGCCATTTGCCTGCACAGTGACTGTCCCGAAACAGGGACGATGCAGGGACTTGATCAATGCACTTAGCTGTGCTTGTTCCTTGAAGAATAGGGACGAACTTAAACTTGCTGAGGTTATAACATTGACTGCTGTCACTCATGTTCATAAACTTATGGATGATAAATTCCTTGGCTTGACCTATTTGATGTTGTTCACAGGTACGAAACCATTTGTTTGAAAGGTTTCTAGAAGACCCCTTAATATCCCTCTCCACGATTAAAGATGATGACCACCTAGTTGCCTACAAGATAGCGAAGTCACTAAAGAAAACGCTTCTGCTTAGGTTGATTCATCGTTGTCAAGAACAGTATGTATTATCTGATTTGGGTATTCATACCTTGCATCAATTATTGCCTTTGTTAGTTGATGAGCTGTACACTACATAGCTTTATATTTTATCTGTTTGTACATGCACATGCACATATCTGTATGTTGGATCTCATTTATTTTTCACTGACAGGGAAACAGGTGATACAAAGGCTGCAAAGAAGTTGAAAACCTTTGGAACACCTCTTGTCTCTTTGATCTCACATGATGGTGTAATTACAACAGGTGATATACAGAAAGTAGCTCACACAGTGCTCTCACCTTTGTTGAGATCTGAAAGTTTGAGACAAGCTGACATTGCTGAACCTTGCTCATCATTGGCGGCATCAAATACGGGCCACAATAGCAGTTCTGGTGAAGTATGTACTAGCCCTGTATCGGATTCAATGAACAAGGATAGTAGTGGTTCCAGGGCAGTAACATTACTCAAACTACCGCTTCAGTTGGTTGAGGAAAGTAATGCATGCATTGATCTGTCGGTGGGAGAAGACAAAGCAATTAAATTATCCTCAACATCAACATCAATACTGGTATATGTTGATTGGTCACAGGAGCTCTTAGAAAAGTATAACATTCATTATTTGGAAAACTCGCCTGAAGTGTTCAAGTATGGACCTGTGAATAAGAAAGCTCGTACTGAACCTCTCTCCTTGTACACCTGTCTTGAAGGTTTTCTGCGTGAAGAGCCTTTAGTGCCTGAAGATATGTGGTTAGTGTCTATTCTTCCCCAACATGCTTTTTTTTTAATTCCAATGCAGACCAATCCTTAGTGGATATATCTTTGGCTGGCATTTTCCTTGTGCATTTGGATGTCATAGAATTATTTATCCTTCATGTTGAAGGGAAAGGAATTGTGCTAAAAGATTAGTTTGAAATGATCTGACACAGGTACTGCCCAAAATGTAAGGAGCGGAGGCAAGCAAGTAAAAAACTTGACTTATGGAGGCTTCCAGAAGTGTTAGTCATCCATTTGAAGAGGTTTTCCTATAGCAGATCAATGAAGCATAAACTAGAAACTTTTGTCAACTTTCCTATCCGTGACTTTGAATTGACAAATTACATAGCCAACAAGAACAACACTCAACGTCAACTCTATGAGCTATATGCATTGACCAACCATTATGGTGGCATGGGAAGTGGGCACTACACTGCACATATCAAGGTGAGCATAGAAGGAACTGACAATAGGTGCATAATTTAGAAGATTGGTGTGCAGCTCATATTATTGGCTAGTATTGACATTCATGGACATTTTGGATTTTTGCATGCATAACTGTATGCATTACCACGGATAGGTGGTTCCGATTAATTGTTCTTCATGAAAAGCTAAAGAAAGGTTTAAATGGTTGGTACTAATTGTTTTGAGTTAAATAAAATGTTTGGGCATTGAGATCCCATCGTGTTTTTGATAAGTTAGTCTGTCAGTCTTTATTTTTTGTGATAGTAGGTTTAGAAGCTACAGCTGGTCGAACAATACTGTTTGTCCACTTCCAGCTTCTAGATCTTATATTGGGGCAGTGGGCTTTCCATAGATTGGTTCATTTCTTGAACTTTATATGTACCTGTGTTTTGCAGCTTCTGGATGAGAACAGGTGGTACAACTTTGATGACACTCACATATCACCCATAAATGAAGAAGATGTGAAGTCAGCTGCTGCGTATGTTCTCTTTTATCGAAGGGTGAAGACAGGTGATGCCATTAGCAATGGAGGAAATTCTGGTACTGGTCACAACAATGGTTCATCCCTGAAGTGAACTTCTGTGGTCATTCCTTCTTGCCAAATAAGCAAGGTACGTGGTTTGGGTGCAAAATATAACATAAAGCAAGCGTTCTGTAATTGAATTCCCATATTTTAGACAGACATTCTAAAGTTTTTGAAGTTCTTAAATGGTATCTCCCATTGGAAAAATATCAAGTCATTGCTCAATGTGATCATGTAGGTCAGCAATAGTACCTAATATATGGGTGAATTTGATTAAGGATGATCCTGATACTGAGAGAGTGCTTTGCTTACTAGAAAAGGAGCTGAAGTTGGCAACTAAATTCATTTAAATGGCTTATTACCCCCACCCACACTCAGATGTTTGTTTGAGGTGGACCTGAACTTACTACTAGCTCAGATGGATGAGAAGTTGAAGACAATGTCTTGGTTTCTAGTAAAAAAACCGGGATGACACTTTTTTTTTGAGCGAATGGGGCTTCCTTTCCAAGTTTATTCATCAAAAATAATTTTTTATTGTTCAAAAGGCACTCAGGGCTAATGAATTGTCATTATAAAAAGCTAGAACTTGAAATTTTGTATCTATAAAATAATTTTTGGTCATCTCCATATTTGTTGGACTACCACCTGACCAATAATCTGAATCTCCATGGGTTACAAATTTATCTTTTGAGATCATTTGGGTGGATCCACTAAGTTGTTTTTTACTTGAATTCCAACGTCCACTGCTTCATACCCATCATGTATTATATTTATATTCTTGTTCTTAACGGTGAATTTTGTGTTAACAGTTAAAGCTGTTTCGGTTTAATATGAAAACTTTCTGATCATGTTGGGTATTGCAGATTCCCAGGCTTTATTCCATGTTTAACACAAATACTGGTCATGGAGGCATTTAAGTGTAGCAGTGGCTAAGCTAACTCTAAACAGGAGATGTCCTTGCTGGTTTTGAAGGTAAGGGCACCCCACAATTGATAGTTACCGTTAAGACCAATCACCAAGCTTTCTGGACTTCAATTTTGTAGACTAATTAAAAGGTCACAAAAATAGGTCTAGGACAACTCTTCAGTAGAAAACAGTTAGCATACACACCCTTTGTCAGTGTGTGTGTGGTGGTGGGGGGTTATTCGGATTCTCGAAACCTTAAAAGTGTTTATACAAGCATACACACTTTGTGTCATTGTGTGTGTGGGCGGGGGTGTTCTCTTTCATTCGGAGGATGTCTGGCAGCTGCTATACACCCTCTTTCATTCGGAGGATGGGTGGTGGTGGTGGTGGAGGGATGTTCTCTTTCATTCAGAGGATGTCTGATTCAGCTGCTATAATATCCTGCTATTCTCGCGAAACCTGTCTTGTTTCTAAAAGTGTTTATCAAGGCAGTTTTTTGTAAAAAGTCAGGGCTCCAATGTTATCATGCATTGTCTGCGTGTTTTTTTCGGTGGTTATTTACCATGATTTTTCATTGAGCTTTATGATTTTGTTGCATAAAATCACATTCGTATCAGAAACTTGATCTACATAGATGAATCCTCAACTTGAACGTTCATCGCTTTTTAAGGGTAGGTTGCTAAAGTAGAATTTGTATGCAAATATTTGTGAAGAAATCAATTGAATAAAACTATCTCAATCATGAATCTGGAAAATGGGAATCTGAAAGAGTATTTAAAGTGTATTGTTGAGTAACTTGTTATGGGGGTAGGTATGTGTCATTTGTCATCCTTAGCTTGCAGTTGTTAGGTTCTAAAAGGAAAATATAAATTATCTCATCTCCTTGTCATTATCATATCAATATCCTTATCAACAAATGAAATCATTGACGTTATAGAACCGATCTGTAGTTATAACACTCATCTTTGATTAAGACCCCCCATCTGTGAAGGATTGTGTTACCCTTTTTATTTTCGCATTGTGAAAACTGTAACAAAGAAGAAAGAGTCACAGTTGTCGTTTATCACACCATCTGTTGAGCCACCCTTGCAGCACAGTGGCCCCTTGTTTGCTGCTTGATGAACTTCATTTAACCCGAGTAAATTTCTAACAAATATCAATTGAGACGATTCATTAACAAATTAACAGCTTAATTGACAAGGAAAGTAAAGTTGAGACACTTAACTGTGTGAGACGAGGTTACTAAACATGGTTAATCTCGTGACTTGGCTTGAGTGGGATGAATTAACTGAAGTTAATTTTTTACAATATTGTTTTGAGAAGTAAATAAATTACATTTACAATTATGTTTTGACCAGGGTCATGAATCAATTGGGTTTGAAAAGGGTCATCTAATTTTATTAAAAAGGACGTGTTGATGGGTCATTTGGTTTTAATAAAAACAATGTAACAAGTCATTTTCCCTTTCCTGTAATGTTGTTAAGTGTCTATTTCGTATTGCCTTTCCATATGTGTTTGCGTGTATTTATTTTGAAAAACATCAGATTAATGTTTTTCTTAGTGTTTTTTCTATAAATATAATTTTGATATGTTGCTGCTAAAAATAAAATAAAAATATACAAAAGAAATCGTTTTGATGCATTTTAAAATAAAAAAAACTATATAAAAAACCCTACACACACTCATGATCGTCCATGAGTTTAAATATCATATAAAAGCATCCAACTATAAATATAAGTTTATCAAAGCATAAACACCATGAAAGGGAGCTCAACTCAATGAGTTCTACGAACCAAGGACAAGCTGCCAGTGCAATTGACTTCAACACTAACCTGCCATAAACCTAGTTAACATTACTAACCATCCATGGAGAAGTTTGTTGAGCTCAGCCTCATTTCCACTCATCTTACCTTCACTTTTTGGATTTGAGAAAACCTTATCTCTCGGAAAGCATACTTTATGTGGGTCCAGGTGAGCAAGTAAAATTCCAGCTGTTCCAGACTCTTACAAAAGATGCACGTCTTTACTCGAACTCGAGACATGCTGTACAGATCTCAAGCCCTTTGTCATCAGGCCACGTCCCTTGGAGACCATCTTTCCTTCACCTTAACCTGCAATCCACCTTTCATCCTTAGTGTCAAGGACAACAAATGCTCCGGGCACTGTTCTTTGTTCTGCACATCAATCTGAAATCGCTCAATCACTGATGCTGCAATGGATTTCATCTGAATATAAGCCATGTCTTTCCCCAGACACATTCTTGGCCCAGCATTGAATACGGGAAACTTGAATGGACTCTCCTGCCTGTAAACTCCATTCTCGAGCCATCTTTCAGGAACAAATTCACGGCAATTCTTGCCCCAGATGCTCTCCATCCTTCCCATGGCATAAGTTTGATATGTTACAAACCAATTCTTTCCCACAAATGTGCCCGTCTGGCAATACATCATCACTTTTGCAAGCTTTTGTATCCACTGGCACTGGTGGATACAGTCTCATCGTCTCTGAAATAGCTGCCTGCAAATACTGCATGTCGCGGAGCTCTTCGAAACTGTAAGTATCACCGAGGTTTTTCCCGTTGCTTGAACGAATCGTTTCAAGCTCCTTCAATATTTTCCTTTCTACATCCGGGTTTACCGACATTAGCCAAAAGAACCAGCTCAAAGCAGAGGATGTTGTGTCTCGGCCTGCCAGAATAAAGCTTATGACAATATCTCTGAGAAACTCAGTTGAGTTCTCTTCCTTCCCTATAAACCGTGATAGCAAATCTTCATCGTTGTTTTTGGTTTTCTGCTCCATTCTCGACCGTATCATCTCATCGGCAAATTCATGGACAATTTTGATTGATTTTCTCAATCTTTTCTCTGTCCCAACATTGAAATATTTGTTAATTTTCCAAAAAAGTTGGATAAATACACATGAATCTCCCAGAGCTAAGCGTGGCAGAATCTTCAAACGCACGCATGAACTCACCACCACTGGTTCCATCACCGCCAAGACAATCGGGATCAACATTAAAAGCCACTTTACATATATTATCGAACGCAAACCTTTCCAATATGTCTTGCAAATCCAACACCTTCTTTGTTTTCGAAGCTTTAGCAAGAACTGGAACTAACCTTGTCGAAATTTCAACCTCAACATTATCCATGACAAAATTTCGGAGTGACTTCGTATTGAACTCGTAGCTAGCAGTTTTCCTCTGGACTCTCCATAGCTCTCCATCCGAGTTAAAGATTCCTCTCCCGAGGAAGTCTTCAAGAAGGTTGATAAACCGGTCGCCTTTCGGGTAGTTCTCAAAGTTCGTCTTGAGAATATGCTCAACATTCAAAGGGCTTGCAGTGATGATGCCGTTAGCTTTTCCAGGCCGGTGAAAGACAGCAGTGTTGGCGGGGCAATGACTGAGTGTTTCGGTAGTCCACTCAAGGAACCGGTGTCGATTCCTCACGAATTCCGGCAAGGACCCTACTATGGGATAAGCCTTGAAGCCCTTGCTGGCGGGTTTCTTCTTCGAAGAGAAGGCGTAGAGGTAAAAATAGAGGGAAAGAAAGAGAAGTAGCAGCAGAATTTGAAGTGATAAGACTTCCATGGCTAGAAAAGGGAGATTGAACGAGGGTAGCAACAGATTTCTAAGAAGACATGAGTTGTGGGTGGAGTGAACGCTTAGCAAGTGTTCTATGTTAGGCTTTCTTATAGATGGAAATGACAGGATCGAATTGCTATTTGATATACATGAAATCTGACGTCGATGATGTTAATTTGTAAATAGAATATATGTTGACTAATGCTGCTGGCTGAAAAGATCAAATCTTGAAGCTTTCACACCAGGTAATCTTGCTCCTCAAGATGTGATTTTTATATTTTCATAGGTCGATGTGGATTCTGGAATCTGGATATTATATGCATGGATGGTTAGTGGACACCAAATGAAAGAGGTTTGGTTCCATTTGTGTGTCCTTAATTTATTTCGTAAATGTCTTGGAAACCACCATTTCTTACTACGTGTGTTCCCTCTATTTATTGTCTACAATAAATATTTAATCTCTATTATTATTTATTAATCAATAAAAAATAATATTTAAAGCATATATATTAAATGATAAGTAATACACATACATACATACATACACACACACACACATATATATATATATATATATATATATGTGTGTGTGTGTGTGTGTGTGAGTGTGTGTGTGGGGGGGGGGTTAGTTATAAAATCCCCTTAGAAACGGTAAAGACTGATCCAAATCGCAATTGAATCGCTTGCTATATCCTTAAAATCAGATGTGATGCGATTTATTTGTGATTTCATGCTTGGAGAAGTGATGTGAGGTTTACTACAAGTTAAAATTATGAAAGATTAAAAATATAATATATTTTTTTACAAATTATTTTTATTTATTTTAATCTTACTTGTCAAAAAGGATTATAGATTTTTTATATAGAAAAAATATTAATATTGAATAGAAAAATAAAAATAGAAAAAGTATTCATTCAAATAAAAAAAACTAGAAAAGTCTAATAATTACATAATATTGAAAAAATAAATTTCTAAAACTAAAAAAAATAAGAAATAAAAAAAATAAAAAAAATATTTAATTCTTTTTTTTAAAAAAACCAATTGTATTAGTCTTCTAGGTTGGATGGAATTCTATCTCGGAGTTTAAACCTCAATACAAAAAATATCTTTTATCACAAATATTTTTTTTTGTATTGACCGTCTCATCATGAATTTTTAATATTTTGAGTGGCTTGTTCTTTTATGGATTTCACCGCCATGATTTTCTAATAGCAGTACATTAGTTAATTATTCACACTACATTGCGGGCTGAACAAATATTTTTTATAATTATTAGAATTGAAATAATTAATAAATTTTGCTAGTTCAAAAATAAAATAAAATATTTATACATGCAAGGTTTGATATAATGAAATACATCAACACACCTTATTATAACAACAACAATATCGAAGACTTAATATCTAAAAATATCATTACTATTATTACTAAAATAATAAAAAATTATTAAATTATTTCGAGGAGAAAAAAACTCAAAAACATTAATAAAAGAGGAAGTAAGAAAAAAAACTAAAATTATTATTATTATTATTATTATTATTATTATTATTATTGCGTTAATAATGGAAAAAAATCAATCAAAGAAAAAAAAATATTAGCTAAAACAAATCATTTGACGTGAAAATAAATAAATAAATAATAAAAAACAACCAAATGAAAGAACAACGAAAAAAAATATATAAGTGGAAAAAAAAAGAAAAAAAATTATAAATAGGAAAAAAAAATCATTCAGGGAAAAAAAGAGCATATGGTGAAAAAAAAAAAAAAGTGTAAGTGGGGAAGAGAAAGAACTATGTAATGCGACAGTGGTCGAACCATGACTTCCTAGTTAGTAAACAAACACTTTATACATTGAGCTAAAGGCTCTTCTTCATATCTTATAGTGCACAAAATACTAAAATATTAGTACATTAGCGAACCAAACGAACCGAACCGAAAAAAAATTTGAGCAATACTATAGTAATTCAAAGTGATTTGTCTCACAATGAATAATAATTGAACTATGATCTCTTTTAGTATATAGTATAATAATATCCAACTAAAAATTATTGTACACTAATAACGTTCAACCATGTTGATTGAACAAAAACCACTAAAAGTTATTGGGCTAACCAATCTAGGTGAGAGCGACATATAACAAGATTTATTCGATAAAAAACAACATTACCTATGGAAAGACAACTAAAATATTTGATGTGTATTCATCATATATAGTCTTATTTGATAAAGGAACTATCACATCCATTTTATATATAAAAAAACTAGAAAACTCTATTAATATTAAATGAAAAAAGAAAATTATTCCCTTAAAAATAAGACCCTAATAATACTAACCATGGAAATAAAAACAGAAAAGTATTTATTTTCTGAAAAATTCCCAAGGGTTATTTCATGTAATATGGCCATATTATGTCAAATGACAACATATTGAAAAGCTTGTAAGATTCAAGAAATTTTTTGATTATCAAATTACAACTATTAAATATTTAGAGCTTAGAAGATATATAGACGCTTAGAAGAAGAGACGAAAATAAAATAAAATATATAGAGAGAGAATTAAAAAATAATTCTTAAATAAGTAAGAGAATTTTTATCATATGAGATTGAATGTGATTTTCTCTGTACAATTCATGTTTATCTTTCTCCTATATTACAAGTATTTAAACACTATAATATTTTTTTTTCAAGTTTCAAGATTTCAACTGTTAATTTGGATTACTCATAAAAAATCTTACGATCCCGTTTTATGATATGATTTTTTAAACCAATGTAGCACTTCCATTATATATATATATATATATGAATATGAAGACACCATTTGGCAATCTATGGTTTGTAATGTACTCGAACTACACGCACCACCTGTTTGTGAATATGCTTCACTGAGCGTTGGAGGTACTCAGCCGACTCTAAAGGTTCTGCCTTCTTCTAACGTGGATGCCTTTTACTATTAAAAAAAACATTTTCACTCACTGAGGTTTTTTTCTTTTCTGTCAAGTGAGTTTGGCTGTATTGATATGTCTTGTATGGGCTCTTGCTGAGTCGATATTATTCGTGCTTACTTTTTATGCACTTGTCTATTCAGTACTTAAAACTCGACGGCTTTTCGGTGAAATCCATTTGGGATTGTTAACATTTTTCAAAACGAATTTGAGTGGTGCAGATGTCCTCTCCAAATTGTTGAAGGTGAGGTAGGCACAGTTTGAAGCTCTTCAGCTTTAGCTGAGCATTTTACAATATAAATTATATTTTTTTTAATTTAATTGTTAGATTGAGATAAAATTTTATGAATTTGTTGATGTATTTATATATATATTATGTTAAAATTTCTGAGCAATTAGAGAATGTAATGACATTGTGAGATTGATGATGATATTCTTGTAATATTATACATATTCATAATTTTGTTCAGAAGAATCATTTTACCATGTTTTTTTAGATTAAATTACATAATTCTAAATAATTCTATTTTTAAATTTGAACTATTTTTTTAATTAATATATTTAATTATATATACATAAATAGTATAACCTTAAAACCTAGCGTGCCGAAATGCTTCAAAATTATAATATTTCATTTTAATTGAAAAAAAATAATGCATATACCAAAACATAATTGACAACCTTGCCACAAAAAAAAAAGCGTGATTTTTAACTGTGAAACTGTTCTAGTTAAATATAATTAACCCAATAAGTTTTCGTAATCAACTGTTTAATCCAGTTAAACCAAGACAGGCCAGCTCTAATGATTTTTAAATTATTTTAATAAAAATAATTGATTTATTGACTTATAAATCTTTTCCATGACTCAATAATACAATCCCCTTTCTTTATATTATTATTATTATCAGACCCACACCGGATATGACAGCTATCATGCAGCTCTACTTTCTACTTTGCTCGATTTTCCACAATATTTGGGCCCGCGATTCTTCAAGCCCAGCTTGAAAGAGAGACAAACATGGCAGTTCCTTTCGGCTTTTTCTCCAAAATAATTTCATCAACCAGTGACTGCAATAGACCATAGACCTGGTTTATCTGAACACTTCTGTCCACCATATTCAGTTCAACTGAACACAGGGAAGCCGACAGCAGCCATTGGTCTAGAGGTGTTGGCTCACAACGTACTCTCTTAACCATAATCATTAAACTTACGATCATTAAACTCGTAAATGATACCATGTTTTTGTTTTTAGGAAATTACCAGGAAGGATCGATCTCCAAATTTATGAAGTCTTCTGGTTGGCAGCGCAAATAGACCTACTTATTATCATCTTTTCTGCAACGACCAAAAACCTATCAGTCAAAATTAACTACCACCACAGAGTGGTCAATCTTTGGTATAGTTCTTGCTCCTGGATAAGCTAAATGACAAGAACATAACATAGTTGTTCAATAATTCATGTTGTTGTATATTTCAGTCTGCTTTACATTTCCAGAGAGTACATTATATATAGGACTCGAATACTAATCGGAGCAATGAATTAATGCTCACGTATCAATGACAATTACTCTAGCTTAAATGACAATTAATGAAACTTTAATCTATACGTTACATTTCCTCTTGATCCGTTACAGCTCATGTTAACACATAGTTGGTAAATTCGATCTGCCTCAAACACAGTAGGGAATTGCCACACATGACCTGTCAAAAATACCCTCCATATCGCATGCATGCATGTCAGAATGTGGGCTGCCTATTTGCTCTCGTGATTGCTGTAACCAAGAGCTCAGCTAAGATCTATAACTTCAGACAAAAATAAAGTTATGAATACACTTACTTACATAATAGTATAAATCATATTGTAAGATCTCACTTAAGAGTTTAAACTTTTAAGTGAGATGGTTACTTAACGTGACATCAAAGCCTTGTTGACACAACAATCATGAATTCGAATCTTACCACTCTCATTCTATTTGATAAAAATTAAACACAAGATAGTGTGAATATGTATGCAAGTTTCAAACCCAAAGAGATTTAAGTTGAGGAGAGATGTTAGAGAATAATATAAATAATATACTGGAGCCTCACTTAACAAATTAAATTTTTAGGTAAGATTGTTCTCTGATACCCTACACTAAGGTTTTTTTCTCTCTCTCTAAAAAAAAAATACAATAGATTCTACTTTGATAAGTTTTCCTCCTAATTTCATCATTTTTGTTCATGTGATAGTTTTGCTCTCATCAGATTATCAATCTATGTTATCTTATTCAGTCTTATCTGGTTGTCCAAAACACCGTTATAGCATTTTCTTACTTTATTTGGAACTTAATTTAGGATTCATCTTCTTGTTTCAAAAAAAGGAAAAAAGAAGCAAAACATGATAAATAATTCCTACATTCTTTCTCATATATATAGATGGGCTTTTTATTTATTTATGTTTTGCCTATATGGAAATATAATATATATAATCCATGCCTCACAACTTAAATCATCATCACTACACGTGTTTATATAAAATTTTAGGGTATTAAGTAGTAAATATATATAGTTATTCACTCCATTTAGATAAATAATAAAACTAAAGACGGAGGAAAAATCATTTTCACACAGCAACATGACATTACTTGATTGACAAAGATCGTAGCAAGCTAGCACGAAAATTCCATTAGTAAACCTCGAAACTTGGTCATCTTAACCAAACAAAACACATTAATTGACCAGACAATTCTTATCTTATATTGTAACAAAGCAAATAGCCATCACATTAAACAGAGCACACCCTCCAGGTTTCATTTATTCCTTAATTATCAATCAATTAATTCCTTTTCATAAAGCTTATAATCTCGTCAATTATCTTCTGTGCATGAGTTGCAGTCTCTGGATCCATATCGATGGCGATCTTATTAAAATAGAAGCTATGACCCATTCCATGATTCATCAAAACCTCCACTTCCTTGCCCAGCTTTCTTCATTTCCTCGCAGTATTCCAACTCACTGTCACGAAGCAAATCCAGCTCCCTCCGCCACCATAACCAGCATCGGGCAGAGCTTCAGAGCGGCTAGTGGAGGTGCTTGTGGACCCATTGGGCACGTGATAGGATGGTCTTTAGTGCTACCAACAGGCAAAGCAAATGACATGAACTTGTTTCACCATTTCACGTGTTAATAATGGATTGTCCGGTAATTCCAGAAAAGACTTACTCGGCTCGGCTCGTAAGAATCCAGGGTGTATAGCCACACCACCACCGATCCTCAGTGGTTCGATGTCATCTGCCCCGGCTCGAGCTGCTACCTGATGAACTAAATTCCCACCGGTGCTATCCCCGACCAGATATACTCGCCTGAAATCAGCATAGCTTGTGATCCATTGATCGGATAAGTCGCCACGAGCAATGGCCCGAAGCCAAAGAAACGCAGCATAAGCATCCTCGCTCGGAGCAGGGAGTTTGTGCTCGGGGGCACGCCGAAGGTAAACCGAGACACAAATGGCTCGGGACAGAGCGTACAAGTCTCGTATAGTAGTGGTAGTACATGTACATGTCAGGTTGGCTAATACAGCAACCCCCGCCATGGAAATGAAGAATCACCGGAAGCTGGCCCGTGCTATGGACGTCGTGGTGGTCGTTCCCTGGAATGTATATTCGGACAGCAAGGCCACTCTTCGGTTCAATAGTTTGGTCTCGAACAGCCACCCCATCTATGAACTCTTCATGGGGTGAAACTGGTTCCATCAAGAACCCAAACTCAGGTGGACCTGTCCATGTTCGGTCAACAGTGCCATCTTCAAAAACTCGAAGATAACCGGAAACCTCATCGACGATCTTTTTTCCGGTAACCATAGCTAGCTAGCTCGTTGCCCCTAGCTATGAATGTTGATTACTATCATGGAACCCTTTGGTTGGATATATAGCGTTGGAGGGATTAGTACTTTAGTGGGAGTGGGTTGTTGGAATGGACTACTTTTTCATTTTCACCAATTATATAAATTCTACTGGCCTTCACTGATGCAATTTCATCGTTTAGCATCCTCAAAAACGAAAATTCCCATAAAAGAGCAAATAATTTTAACTTAATACCATAAAAAAAACCTTTTAAAATAAAAAGTTTATTCACTACATATGTCTATGATGATAGGATCTCAGACATCTCACGAAGTAATGAATTATGGTTGAGTTTGTGTTTGAAAATGATTTTTTTTGTTGGGAAAATACATTATAATGTATTTTTTATTTTTTCAAAAAATTATTTTTGATATCAACATATGAAAATATTTTTTAAAATACAATATCAAATATGTATGTATATACATACATATCTCTATTGTATTTTATTTTCTTCCCGGTTTTTTATTAGTCTTGGACACAAACTTTTACATAACAAATTTTAAAAAATAATAACGATTAAGACTAAAAAAAAATAGAAATTTCATATTTACTATTCAAGAGGCATGAAAAACTACAATTTTATCCTTGTAGTTTCATTTTTCTTACATATTTAGTCTCTATTGTTTTAATATTTTATATCTTGGTTCTCAATTTTATTTTATTTAATTTTGATCATTGTGTGTTTAGAAAAGAGAGAGAAAGTCACAGAAAAAACAGAAAAAAAAGAGAGACATGTATGTATAGTCTCATTTGTCTTACATATATATAGATCTCTGATTGTTTTAATATTTTGATATCTTGAAGTTCCCTCAAAGATTTTATTTTATTTAATTTTGATCATTTCGTGTAGTTTAGCTTAAAGAGAGAAAGTCATAGTAAAAATAACAGAAAAAAATGATTTTGAGCTAAATAGTTTCAGGATATCAATCATACTAGTACTATACATAAAGTAATAGTCAGTGTCCTCTCTCTCCTTAGTTTCACCCCTTCTCTGGAAAAAAGAGATGAAGGGCTAAAAGGCAACAAATATAAAATAGGCGAACTAAAACAAAAAATGAAAACATCATAAAATAAAGTTATTATTTAGTCCTTCAATATTTAAAAAAACAACAAAATTACTGCCGAATGAATAGGGGAAATTTTTTTCATGAGCTGTGCTCAATAAACAGTGTAATGCGTGTGAACAATAAAATTAACAATGACTGAATATTCATTAACGGTAAAATCAAATTCTCTTTTTAATATATTTGTTAATCTTCACATCATTATTTATCAAATATCATAATCCTATATAAAAAGATAAATGTTAAATAAGCAATAAACATATATTACTGTAGAATATAATATTGTAATTATAAAATTTTTTTAGTGCATAAAATTTAACTCTTGATCTCAGGGGGATTTTAGATTTTTCCATAGGTTGATTGGCATCGTTTGATTGTTTTGGGGTATTTGTGTTTTTTTATGAAATGTTTTTGCCTAGTAGAATTATTATTTTACTCCTAGCATATATCGGACAAAATTGTGATGTATGGACAAGGACATTTTATTTTTTTCTTGATTACTCCTAGCATATATCGGACAAAATACAAATGGCTGACGCTGTGAAAAAAAATCAAGCTGGAAAGTTTGAATGGATTCAAGAGCCAAATCATATCTTTATTGTGCTCAAAATGCAAATTCAAGGATAAAATAAATGACTATTAGATAATCCGCGTAAAAATTAAGCCGAAAGAAACAATTTTTTTATAGGCCAATTTGCTTTAATTATGAGAAAATTTAAAGTATAATTATGTTTGAAAGTGATTAGAATTGATTTACGGTCCAATGGAAAGGATTTAATTAAGTACAAAAACTTAATTATATTTTAAATTGGTAAAATTAAATTTTATTAAAGGCTTAATTGATGAAAAATCAAGTTCAGAAGCCTAATTCAGGTTTCATTGAGAAGATTGTACTTTTCAGAGACCAAATTTTTTTTACCAAGTTAATTGGATAATATTAGATATGAAATTGAAGAATTGAAAGTTTAATGGTCAATTAAGGTGAAATTGCATAAATCCAAGACCAAGGGGCAAAGTAAAAAAAGACACTTAAATTTGAGTTTGTTATTGAAGTTTTCGACAATAAAATTGAAAAAATTTAAAAGTTTATGGCCAATTAAGAGCGCAATTAGAATAGTTATAAATTGAGAAACTAAATTATACTTATACCACTCATGAGAATTTGCGTGGGAAGCCATTACGAGGGTTCTATATTCAGTCACGAACAATGCGAGCATGCCACTGTCTTCATCATTGCAGAAATGAAAGAGGCTACATGCAAACATACACAATGTTAGATGAAGAGTCGTTGTATTGTTATAAATACCTCGCGATCAATGAACGAGCAAGAGGGTGAAAAGTGCGAGAAAAAAAATATAAATTCTATTAATTTAAGATAATAAATAACATTAATTAATTTCAAATACAACAATCATAAAAAAATATACAATTACTTGTAGCCAGATCGAAGATTTGTTTTTAAAATTTGTTAGTTTTTAACTTATGAACTTTTTAGGGACGTAATTATTTTGTAATGTGTTTTGAAGTTATTTTTACATCATGTATGAACCTAAACTAATTAAGTTTTATGTCCATAATTATGCTATTTTGTATTTAGAAATATTTTTACATACTGGTTTCTCATGATTTTTTCTTCTCACACGATTTTTAGTCTGTGATTTTTACGATTTTTTATACCGGACAAATTCGGGATACGATTTTACAATCCCGATCTTACGATCCAATTTTTTCGAAGCCCCTTCCGATTCGTGTCAAAATCACGATTTTGACAACCTTGCTATAGAGACTAAACTAGTTTAGAGTCTTGTAGGTTGGATTGTTTTGAACATGGTTAAAAATATCCAAGTCATATAAAATTATTTGATATTGTAATTAACTTTGACTCAACATATCAATTTGAAACTTTTTAACCCTATTTCTTGTGGAGCTCAAGTTTAAAATCAAATTATGTGAAAATGTCTCATTATCAACCAATCAACTTGGCCAATTTAAAAGAAACTCCACTAATCAGTAAAATAAACTTGATAATAAATTGAGAAAAAAACTTTATGAGGATGAAACTAATAGAAAAGACCCTAAACAACCAATGAAAACTATATGGATAAAATTAATAAATAATAATAAAATTGACAAGAGAAAAAAATCTTAGCCTAATTCCTTATTTTAAATCATGTAAAAATTATCTCGATATGATCTAGTTAACTTGGTCAGTTCAATTATAACTTAGATGATTGTTAAGAGAAACATATGAATGGAATTTAGAGAAAATATAATGTAATTAAAGAAAATGGAGAAATAGAAAAACAAAAAACAAAAGGGATATTGTTTTTATTGTTATTATATTGTTTTTATTCATATTATTAAATCAACTGAGTTTATTAAACCTAATCGAGTCAATAACTCGAGTCTTGAATATTTGTTTTTGTTCAAATAAATAGGTTAGGTCATGGCGTAACTTGTGACACTTATCTATTTTATTATTAACAATGTATGATTCATGGTATCTTTACCTTTAATATTAAATCATTTGATTATTAAATTTGATAATTTAATTTTTGAAGTGGTTGTCCTGGTATAACAATTAGATCGCAAATTTTTCATGTTAACCCTGGTGGTTGAGGTCATTTTTTTTAAAAACTTTTTTTTTTATCAATTTTCTTTTTCAATCTATTGCTATCATTGTATTTTTTTTATTTATATTATTAAATTAATTAATTTTATTAAAGTCACTCATGTCAATAGCTCAATTAGATTTTATTAAATTCTTTTCAATTTTATCAATCTTTAATTTGTATTCTTTTTTTTTAAACGCTTGTATTGCTTCTTTATTATTATTATTATTATTATTATTATTATTATTATTTGTTTCTAAAAAAATCAGCTAGCTTAGATGCTGTTCTAAACAAAGCAAGGAGAATCTATTCTTTTAAAGCTAAAAAGCCGATATTCTGAGAGTGGCAGAGCCCACCAGCACAAGCGAAAGGGCTCTGAAATATTCACACCTCTTCATTTGGTACGTCTCAAATCGAATGCAATCTAATTCCACAAACCAAAGCAAATTCACTAGATCTAGACATGATGAATTGAATGCACTCCACCCATCCATTCCTGCTATAAGTACCGAGGCACATTTCTCTCAGTCAAGCTTCAAAAACACAAACGCAACAGCACTGCTAAAAGACCATGAGGATAAATCACTCCATGGATCAAGAATCATCCCCACCATGTGCTGGTGTTGGCATTGTCGAGTTTCTTCAAGGAAAGAGCTATTTCATCACAGGAGCAACTGGGTTTCTCGGAAAAGGTATGTAATGGACCTAGCATTAAACATTTTCTCCCCCTCTCTTTTTACTCTCTTATGTGTATGTGTGTGTATTGCTGGGTGTTTTCAATCTCTCTCTCTGTAATTTTTTAGCTTTGGTTGAAAAGATGCTGAGAGGAGTTCCTGATGTGGGAAGACTGTTTCTCTTGATCAAGGGGAAAGACAAGGAAGCTGCAATGAAGAGATTGAAAAGTGAAGTATGTTTTGTATATCATGTCAGATTAAACTTTCTGTCCCCAAACTAAGGATATATTTCCAATAGAAGTAGTCTTGATAAGAAATTTGACTTTCTCTATATTATTCAGATCATAAATGCAGAAGTTTTCAAGAGCCTTAAAGCAATTCATGGAAATTCATACGAAGCCTTTATGATCAGCAAGTTAGTTCCTGTGTGTGGGGATGTTTGCTCCGAAAATTTAGGGATTGATGCTCAAACAACTAATGAAATTGCCAAAGAAATCGATGTGATTATCAACTCAGCAGCTCAGACAACTTGGGATGCAAGGTTAGTTTTGTTAATTTTGTGTCTAGGAAAGTGCAAGAAATTAAGTAGCATGTAATTTGTGGCCAAATCTTCCGAGCCATGCAAGTTGTTCAGTAGTTTTTCTGTTCTTTTCAATTTCATATGTTACTATATCGATTTTAGTTTCATTTTTATATGTATTTACATAAATATGAATACGCAGGTACGATGTTGCAATCAACATAAACACGAAAGGGCCTGCTCGTGTCTTAGAATTTGGGAAGAAATGCAAGAAACTTAGACTTTTCTTGCATGTCTCAACTGGTACGTACAAATGGAAATCAACAGTCTCATTTGATTATTTTTATAATCTTGTAAATAATTGGATCAAGGGGGTAAATACCATATATATTACATGCACAGCTTATGTTAATGGGACAAGACAAGGAGTATTCTACGAGAAGCCTTTCTGCTTGGATCGAAGATCAACAAGGAGAGACACGATCACCTCAAAAGCTCAAGAAATCTCTGTCCCCTTTCTGGATATCGATGCTGAAATCAAGTTGGCTTCTGTTGCTGCCGAATCTATTAGCAAAAATGCAGATCAAATCATGAGAGAGTTGGGAACGGAAAGGTATTGATTTAATCCCTCTGGTATTAGGAAACCCCCACTCGAGCACCTGCAGAAGTTCTTGTCAAAATGGCAGTCGAGCCCCGGTGAACCAAATTTCCTCAATCTAACAATATCCATTAGATTCAGGCAATATATAATATATAATATATATATATTTGAAATATGCATTTTCAAATATGCTCTCACAATTCACTTGCACGCTTACTTAAACTCTATTGATTTGACAATCTCATATTTTTTTTAACAATGGAGGATGCCTCTTATTTATATGGATCAAATAGATATATTATTATAGTGGTTGAAGATTCAGAGCTGGCCTCCAATTAATGGTTGTAGATTGGTAGTTGAAAGTTGAAATAATTATAGAGACATAATTGTCGGGAAAATCTAGAAAAACTCTCATATTATCTTTCATTTCATACATACAATAACATATTAGCACTAAAAAAAAAAAAAAAAAGAGAAATTCTTTTCTAGCGAATTTTATACATACAGTAACTATTGGGTGTCATACAGGGCGAGAATCCATGGATGGTTCAGCACTTATGAAATGACCAAGGCAATGGGCGAGATGCTAGTCGATAGCTTGAGATCAAGCATACCTACTGTCATCATCCGTCCGAGCTTTATTGAGAGCACCTACCGAGAACCTTTTCCCGGATGGATCCAAGGATACAAGTACGCTTCCGTTTTTTAATCAATTCTTGAGTGCTCCATGATTCCATTATATCTTGATATGTAATGAGAAAACAACAGGGTGCCAATCTTAGCAGCTTATGGACAAAGCCAGCTGCCATGTTTTGTTGGAGACCCTAATACAATTGTAGATTCTGTAAGTGTGTGTGTGTGTTCTTCAACCCTTGCTAGTTCTTTGCTGTTTTTCATATTCTGATAGCAATATTGATTGCAGGTTCCTATGGACATGGTAGTGAATGCAACTTTGGCAGCCTTAGCAAAGCACGGGATTGATGGAAACCCAGAACTGCATGTTTACCACGTCGCGACATCCGTCGCAAATCCGCATTCGTTTAAGGATGTCTTCAACTACGCATATGATTATTTCTCTTCTTCACCATTATTGGACTCGAAAGGGAAGAAAATTTCTATCCGTCCCATGGAGTTTCTGGTCTCGGTGGATAGCTTTACCGATCTCATAAAGAATGAAGTAGCGCAACGAAGTGGCCTTGCACCTGGTGATAATGTGTACATTTCGGATCCCAAGCGGTATCTTCGAATGCAATTGGCATGTCTCAAGACAGTGCATAGATTTGTGCGGATCGCTAATTCATACAAGGCCTATATGTTTTATAAAGGAAGGTAAGGGCTTTACTTTCACTTAATCATATACTAATTAATGTCAAGATTAATCAAAAGTTTGAAAGAAAATGCTGAACTTATTGGCACAGTAGGACCAGACGAGGCTTTTGTTTTGTTTTGATGTTAAAAGCTAACCAAGAATGGGAAATATATGGTTTCTCATCAGGTTCGACGTTACAAATACGAAGAAATTGATTGAAGACATGTCCATTGAAGAGAGGAAGAAGTTCAATTTCGATGTAGAAAGCATAAAGTTGGGAGCATTTCATCAAAAGCGCTCACATTCCTGGGGTAAGAAAGCATCTTCTTCGACAGACTCCAGCTCATGCTAAACTGTAGTTACTAGTTAGTGTATTCAATGAAGGGTAATAAGTTCCTAAACAATAAAAATTCCTTGTCGTAGTGTTGCCTTGAAGGCTTGAACAGCATCGTTTAAATAAGAACAGAGTGGGATGTAATCTCTTTGTGTATATATATGGAATCTCTTTGTATATATATATGGAATCTCTTTATATATATATATATATATATATATAGGCCTATGGAGCCATGACGTTGGAATTAAGAAATTATAAGGATAATATTGCAATAGGCTTTTTTTTTTAAATGTCAATTATCCTATAATATGCACTTGAAAAAAAATCGTCAAATAAAATGGTAAATGATTTTCAATTCAAATACAAAAAAAAGAAGATCAGGCAGCGATGCTAAAAAATGGAGTTGCTAGGCATTTTTGCTACATTTAACATGGCAAAATGCCATATAGCAATGAAATTGGAAGCGAAATCATCATATGATCAATACCCTGATCAGTTCCTGTTGATAAAACTTACAATCACTTCAACCATCTTATTAGCTTGGGCAGCCATCTCTGGATCAATGTCAATGGCAAGCTTATTAAACTGGAAGCTGTGTCTCATTCCATAATTCATAAAAACCTCTACTTCTTTCCCAGCTTTCTTCATCTCCTCACAATATTCCAATTGATAGTCTCGAAGCAAATCCATCTCCGCCACCACAACGAGCATAGGTGGAAGTTTCAGAGTGGTTAGCGGCGGTGCTTGAGGACCGATTGGCCACACAATTGGGTGCTCCCCGGTGCTACCAATAGGCACGGCCAATGACGTGAACTTTTTCATCATTTCTCTTGTTGATAATGGGTTTTCAGGTATTTCTACATATGACTTACTCGGCTTGTCCGATATGAAGCCAGGTTGTATGGCTATCCCGCCTCTTAGCTTTAACGGCTCAATATCATCGAACCCTGCTCGAGCTGCTACTTGATGCACTAAATTCCCACCGGAGCTATCCCCGACCAGAAACACTCGATTAAAATCAGCATAGCTCGTGAGCCACTTGTCAGATAATTCGCCGCGAGCAGTGGCACGGAGCCAGAGCAATGCAGTATAAGAATCCTCGACGGCTACCGGGAGCCGATGTTCGGGGGCAAGCCTAAAGTAGACCGAGACCAAAACAGCTTGAACCGAGCTCACCAGTCGTGTATTGAAGTGGTAGTATAAGCTCCAGTCAGGTTGGCATATGCAATAGCCGCCGCCGTGAAGATGAAGGATCAAGGGTATCTTAGCTTTGGTCTGGACATTGTTTTTCATTTCTGGGACATAAATTCGGACAGCAAGGCCTGTTTTTGGATCGATAATTTGGTCACGAACAGCTACCCCATTTATGAATTCTTCGTGGGGTGAGACTGGTTTCAACAAGGGCTCCATCTCCGGTGTACCCGTCCATGTTCTGTCCACAGTTCCATCCTCGAAAACTCGAATCCAACCTGGAACTTCATCAACAATTTTCTTGTTGGAAGCCATGGCTAGTATAGCTACCTTTCCGAATGTTGTTATCGGAATGGTTATGGCTGGTAGAGTAGGATGGATGTGTCCTATATAATGGGAGGGGGCTAGTTTCTTCTTGCCGGTCAACCACTCTTACCATGATTTCTCGATAGACTTAATTCATAATAATCTAACTTTGAATGTTTTAAATCATTAATTTTTAAAGGGATTGATCTGGTACTCTTCTAGTAATTAAAATCAAGATTGCTTTATGGTTGAATTAAGATATCATATATAAGTGTTTGAAGTAAAATGCTATTTTTTTATACGAATAAATCTCATTTCTTGAAAATCGTATTTTATAGGTCTATATGAGTGAGTAAAACCTCGATTGTCTATATTTTTATAAGGGATACATTTTCTGACTCAAACTCGAGACCTGATGTTCAGATCATAAGCTTTCTATCATCACATCACGACCCATAATAACTGTTATTATGATATGGCATATGATCTAATAGGTTCAATCAAAAAACTTGAAATATATATATATATATAGCTCTCTATTATCATATCACGTCTCATTATAACTGTTATTATGATATGACATATGATTTAATAGGTTCAATCAAAAAACTTGAAAAATATATATACTTATATATATATATATATAAGTTTATTAAAATGATAATATCCAATTTTGAGATTTAAATAAACTTGATGCACAAGTTCAACACCACACATGACAACCCACTCTAAGCCAAAACTGTGTTTGGTGTTACACAAACGTTAATTAATATTCCACATGTCACTCTCTGTAACCCACAAGACGGACAAGCTTTGTTGATGATATCGTGACGAACCCATGTGTTTCTCGAGTGGGTTGTGTTTTTTTGATGAATAGAGTATTATTTCATGGGAGATATCTTGTTCAAATATTTGATTAATTGAGCAATAATCAAATTAAAAACTTAATTTTTAATTAAGTATGATCATATTGAATTCAACTCTTTTTTTCTTGTACAATTTTTTTTAGTTAAAGTGAGTATTTGGATCAGTTTGCGCGTATCTCGACTAATCCTACGAACCTTGAAGTTAACGACAATTTAACATTTCAATGATTATCATATTAGCAACCATATGATCCGAACTTGAGATCACAAAGATAACAAATCCTATAATTCTCAGATTTTATCACTAGATCATCTATTAATAGTTTTTTTTTTGGTGATACTAGAGATAGCTTTAAATTTAGTATTTAAGCACATCTAAAGATCTAACAAGAAGAACAATATTCGTCGGTTTTTTTGGTGAAATAGTGTATTTATAGCCGATAGTCTCAATTGAGGAGATAATTTTGAATGGACACGAACAAATTTTTGTTTCACTTAAGAAAAGAAGAAGGGGCATAATGCTTGTTACATGTGTGTAATTAGTGCATAATCTTGTTAGAGATAGTTGAATATCTTAGTTTCTATCAATTAATTCAATTTATTTATTTATTATTTAAACAATTTTGTTCTATTATTTTTTAAAAACAATTATTGGTGTTGAATGGTCAAGTTTGACTCAGACAATTCATTAGTTCTACATTTAAAATGATTATTTTTTTTTTACTTCAAATTAAACCTTGATCTAGACTAAGTTTTATATTAACTTATTAAGTCAAATCAGGTTTAATAATTATATTTTTTATATATTCATATCTATGATTTAAAAATTAAGTATTTTTTTTTTTTAAAAATGAGAGGGTTGCCTATAAATTTTTTATTTCTTTAATAAAAAGTCTAGAGGTAAAAATGGAAAATCAAACTCATAATTTTAATATATAAAAAAAAACAGCTAAAGCAAGACTTTGTTAATCCGAGTACATGCGTTTTGTTGGGTACAATCTTATGTGAATAATTAAATATCATTGAATTGTTGTTTTAGGATAATAAAAATGAATGTTTTTTTTTTCTTTTAAAAATATATAAAATATAAAATTTTATATTTTTTTAATCAAATATATTTTTATATCAACAATTTTAATTTTTATCTCGAAAAAATAATTAAAAACAATAAAAAAAAAGTTGTGTGGCCTAGACTTTCAGAGGGAAAATATTGGGTTTTGGGAGAGCACATTTGTATATGCTCACTTCCAATCAATGTAAGTTTTTTTTAATGTTGAGCTAATTTATTAATTGAGAAATAATAAGACTTTAGCCATAGTAGTCCTCCATATGGTATCAACCATGGGACGTCAAAAGACTCCGGTGCTCTTTAAATTCTCCTTTTCTTTTAGAATAATATTTTAAATTTCACAACTATTTTTGAATTTATTGATTTGAATTAAGTGAAAGTATGAAGAATAAAGGGTACTTATTTATTTTTTTAAAACCATTATCACTTATTTTAAATTCAGTGATTTATATTCAATAAGCTTTATTCATTTAAATTAATTAAATCACATATATATTAATTGATAATCTTATTAAAATTAATATGATTTCATTATAATTATTATTATTATTATTTTAAAAAACAATATATTCAAATATAAATGAAAATCATATCTAACCTTTAATAATAAATGAGATCACGTCCTTAAAGCCCTAGAAATGAAATTTACAATCTCTTCAATCATCTTCCAAGCTCCTGCAGCTATCTTCGGATGCGGTTATATGATACCAAAAAAATAAAAGCCTTCTTGTCATTTGGGCCAAGTCTAAAAGCAGTGATGGATAGCCTCTGTTTTATTGGGCCGGGCCCAAACAACATACACAGCTTCCCATTCATGGAATGGATAGCTTATTGTTTAACAGCATCGATAGTTACATACCAGTTGGGCTTGGCCCGAGCAGTAAAGATGGATTACCTGTCATAAAATGCAGACATTGTTGGCTGCTGTTTGGGCCGGCCACAAGCGACAACGATGGATAGTCTACGTTTTACGTGTTGTTAGGAGACGAGGTCCAAACGATGTTTCATAAGGATTTATTTTTATTTATTTAAAATTATTTTAATATGACGATGTTAAAAATAAATTTTAAAAAATAAAAAATAATTTTTTTTGTATTTAAAGTGTTTTAAAAAGCATATAATATAGCTATTTCATTAAAAAAGAAAAAGAAAAAAACAGATGACTCCACACTCTCCTATGTACTTTAGTATGACAGTTCTCATAACGCAGACTGTCACTCCTACAATTGATGGCATCGGCTGTAATTTTTTATTATTATTAACTTGGATGTTCAAACTAACTTGTATGTATCCCGATTAATCTTACGAATTCAAAAGTTAAAAATTATATAAATTTTTTAGTGATTATCATATTAGCAATCACAGAACTCAAATCTAAAATCACAAAAAAAAATTCTAATATTTTACTACTAGATCACCATCTAGATTGTTCTCTTGACCAAAATTAATAATATTTATTATACTAGATCACCATCTAGATTGTTCTCTTGACAAAAAAATTAATAATATTTGTTATACTAGATCACCATCCTTTCCCTTAAAGAATTAATATACTCTCAATTATCCTCTTGACAAAAATTAATAATATTTGTTATATGTCATGATCAGTTGTTGTTGTTGTATTATTATTATTATTATTATTATTATTATTATTTAACACCACTAACAAATGAATAAATATCATGGTCGGCGTGACATATATATTACTAGCAGCCATACGAAGGCTTTGTCCCATTCGATTTTGACGGTACAGTGATGTTGTCATTCTTCTAGTTTGTTTTTTTAATATTATTAAAATAATATTTTTTTTAAATATTTTTTATATTAATACTTTAAAACAATTTAAAAAGACTAAAAAATGAAATTAGAAACAAAACAAAAAATCAATTTTTTAACAAAATAAGCATGTTGAACCTCTCTCTCAAACACTCCTCATTTAAGCTATCCTTTGTCTTATATATATATATATATATATATATATTCTTCACTTGAACCATTCAACTCTCTTCAAGTAAGCTTTTGCAAACTAAAATTAATCATGTACGTTCGTCGTCATGTCCTAGAAAAACAATCCACGTCCGAACTTACAATAGTAGAATAGCAAATTTTATGTTTCGCCGGCCGGGGAGGGAGGGGACTCGGGGAGGATACATTGACATGAAAAACTTATTCACACACACACACATAGACACACACATATATATTGAAGCTGTATTTCTAAAAGGTATTGAATAAAAAAAAAGAAAAAAAGAAATTAAACTTTTAAGTAGATCGTTCAAGGTTGGCTCCCATCAGTTCCATAGCTCCATTTCCATGAACCAGCATATCTTCTAGAAAAGTTTTTTCGATAGAGATAGAATCTTGCTCGGAAAGAAAGTAAGAAAGAAAGCACTCTCTCTCATTCTCTCTCTCAAGTGGCATAATATATCTTAGTGAATTCCATGATGCGTACATACATTATACATATATTTTTCTCTTTTCGTTCCAGTTCTTTTCTGCTGACAGCTTCGAGGATCCTTCACTGGCTATTTGTCTCGTTAATTCAATGAACTTTTGCTTGTGTGACGTGGGTTCTATTTGAGGAGAAGCATAACTTAGTTTTTAAAAATTTATGCGATGGAGTTTGGACGACAGCAAAAGGTGGATATGTGGAAAAATGTCGCCGTTCGCTAGCTTTATATAGAATTACGCCATTAGTGGAGCTTTTTGTTTGGTTCAAAGGGATCTGTAAGCAAAGATGGTTCTCTCTACAAATCTATGGAGAAAAGCAGGCACTACTACCTGTCCCAACAAAAAGCTGGAGAAAAGAGGATTCATTGCATGCCCTATTTTTCTACTGCTAAAGATTTTGTCTAGTTGCGTTGACATGTACGAACTCTGTGCGTATTCAAAATATTATACACATTATTTCTCCGTCAATGAACTTTGCTGTGCTAATGACTAACATCACTAAGGAATAAATTGTGTTTGCTTTAATGTTATGGTTCAGTGAATGGATTCCACTATCTTTTCCTTAGCCTCCTGCTGACCTCGCCTCTTCGTGGGAAAGAACTCCAGTGGGATTAGCAGTGGAATCTGACATTATCAATGGAGTTGCTTTGTTAAACACGTACAGGGCTGCAGCTTATTGGGTTGTTGGAGGCATTTCTTGCGATGTTTAGTTTCTTTGATGCTAGCTGTGAAAAGTTTCGAGGCACTCATGAATTTGAAGTGATGGAATACAGATGAATCTGATAGCACCTGGTGGGAAATCTCTTTTTGCTAACATCATCACTTGAAATGAAAAACAAGGGAGAGAATTTGAAGGCATGAAAGATCAGATTATCCCAGATGTGGGAAGCAAATTAATTGAGTTTTCAGTGGAAAAATGAAAATGTTTCCTTATGAGAAACAGTAGGGAAGGGCGTAAATCACCTGTTGATTCCAAACATCACGACCTAGAAATTCATTAGTGATGGAGTAATGTTTTCAAAGCATGCATGGAGATAAAAATCGAAAGGCCTTTAATGTTTATTGTTGGTAAGAGAATTTGAGTTTTTTTTTCAGGTAAAACTTTTCCAAAAAATATTTTGTATATGTAAAAAAATACATATAAAATTAGGAGCAAGATTGAGCCAAACATTTAATTTAAGAGATTTTGGATCAATATATATAATTTATTTATTTTTATCCAAAACAACATTATTTTAAGTTGATTTAACAAATTTGCAATTCAAGTCTTAATCTAGTTCAAGTATGATAACTATAATTCAAAATTCAAATATCAATGTTTTAAACTTAATATAGAGATTTTAAACTCATAAAAAGATAGTGTTTGATATGTTGGACAATATTGATTGAACTAGACTGGACTAGATATATAGTTATTTTTTCCTATGTTTAGGGTGTATTATACTAAAATTAATAATATATCTTATTTTGTGTTTGATAAACAATAGATAGAATGCAATCAACCTTGCTTAGAGCTCAGACCAATATGAGTTTAAGAAAAAAAAGAGAAAGACTTGATCCAATCTAATTTGGTAAAACAACATGTATCGATCCGTAACTCGGTCAATCAAAGATAAAACACAGGAAACAAATCATTCTTTTTTTTTTTATCAAAACAAAGTTGCTTTGATTTTTTTCCGAGTCAACTTGTGTTGCCCCCTAATTAATAAAAATCAAAGTAATTAGGTCAACTAAAATTAGTGCTCTTGAGTTATGACTCATGCCTTACCTGAGGTGGACTCATTATTTTGGTTTTAAAACTATGATAATATTAATTTTATTAGACATTGACTTGATTCAATTCGAGTTAACTCTCCTGACTCATGACTCAAGTCATGTATTAGGTTGACCCAAGGTTAAGTTTTACATATATGAGAATAATCATTATTATTATTATATTGACTAAGATAAATGGTCAACATGGGTAATAAACCAACTTTCCATGGCATTAGTCTAACAACACTATAGGCCCAAAACGAGATAAATGGTCAACATGTGTAATAAACAAACTTTTCATGGCATTAGTCTAACAACAATATAGGCTCAAAAGACAATAATACTTTTTTCCCACTACTATATATATTTTTACCGAAATTTCAGCAGAGTTTCCCCATAAATTAAAGAATCTCAAGTTTGTCGATATTCAATCTGCCACACATTTTCACAATCAATTTCTCTTTCAGTAGTTTTTCAACATCTCAAAGTGCAATTTCATCAATACATCAACCCATTTAATTTTAGTAAAGCAAGAAATAATCTCCATATTACATATTATTATAAAATTATTAGTCATGCAATGTGATTTTAAGGAGCATCAATATGTTGTGTGTGTATGTATTCCATCCTAATTATAAAAACATAAAATTTAGATCATATTTAATTTATTAAATTCAACATCCGAATAATAAAATCATTACAATAATAATCGCTGTAATTCTCACAAAGCTTAACTAAATACATTCATTTTATTTAAACAAAATATGGAAGCCATGTACATAATTTACTCCTGGTGTGCATGTGAAGGTCTTGACAAGAGATAATTCAAACATAATAATGTATATAATTTAAGATTATAATGTTAGGAGAAAGAAAATTACTTAATTTAGATAATCACTATTCAAACATATATTTTTATTTTATTCTTTAGAAATTTCATTTAAGTATAATTCATCATCAATTATGTGCTACCCTTCCACCTTTTAATTTTCTCATCAAAATATCTATTAAACGATTCCAATATACATGATGACATCAATATAACTCATCAATGTCATTAACTATTTTCTTCTTGAAATAGTTAATCAATTTTACTTCTTATAGATCCACGGACATGTCGTTATCAAATTTCCCTTGACACATAGCTTCCATTCTCAGAACAACTAATCAAGTTTCTTATTATTGTCTATATCAATGTTCTGTACTGATATCATTAACTTCCATTCTTAGAAGAGTTAATTAGATTTCTTGTTATTGTCGATATCACATGCTCTGCACTGATATCATTAACTTTAATTATCAGAACAATAAATCAAATTTCTTGTTGCTACCGATATCAATGTTCTACACTAAAATCATTAACTTTCATTCTCGGAACAGTTAATCAAATTTCTTGTCACTGCTGACATCAATATTTTGCATTGACATCATTAACTATTTTCTTATCAAATAAATTTATAATTTAAATTCATTTTACAGAAGATGCCGATATCAATCTTATATATTGATATCATTAGCAATTTCTATCCAAAATGACTAATCAAGTATTCTTATATAGACATATACATTATATTTTTATTTAATTACATTGTGATATCAATTGCATTTTCCCTTCAACTAATCATAACTCATACCGTTCAAACTATACAAAAATTATCATTCTTTATATAATCAATAAAATAGTGGCTAAAAGATACATATATGTTGTATATGCTCCATTAGTGGTTTTTGGCTAATGTTGCACAGCTCCTAAGGTCCCCTATATAATAATAATATATTCATCATATCATCTCATCATTACATTGTACATTATTTTTTTTTCAATAGCAATCTTAACTCAACACATAAAAATTTTTTCTCTTAAGAGATTTCTTTCCCCTTTTAAGTTCTCATTGCCTCTTTTACGACACCTATTTTGGTTGTCATAACTTTTTATTTCAAAATTAAGTTCCTTACATAATGTTTTTTAATTTGATCATTAAAATTAAATTACACATCTACTTAAGGGATATTATTTTTCCTGTATTTTTATGGTTTGTTGAAATTGGCAACAATGCTGCCAGTTCAACTCTCCTCAAATTTATGCACATATCTTGAGTTTCAGAGCTCCGATTCTAGTGTGATCAGTCATGTTAGAAAGCTAACATTCCTTAGTAAATTTTTTATGAATAAGTCATCCCCAAAATAAATGATTTTCTAAGTCTAATTACTGGTGGAAGTTAATAAGTTGAATATGAGCAAGTTTATTACTACACCTCAATGGTTCTAAATTGTTTGTAACCCTTATTTCCCTTCAACAAAAACCATCTTAATTTCATTACTGATCTATTATATTAACTCTCTTAAATATAAACACAATTAATTCCTCCCAATTATTCTTGCTAGGGGCTAGCCTCTACCCTCCTACACACTACAACATTTCTACATAATTCCTCCTTTAACACAATCGTTATCCTCAAAATCTAATTATTCCCTATACAAAAATTCATTGTCCCAATTATTCCATGAACTATAATTTATGAATTTCAAATTAAATACATCAATACTTAATCGAGTTCAAAGCTAACTTTATAATCAAGTTTAAAACTCATTTATTTAAAATATTTCACTTTTGACCCAACTTTTCCTTTTATTCTCGTTTTTGTTCATCCACAATGAAATATATTATTATTATTATTATTATTATTATTATTATTATTATTATTATTATTATTATTATTATTATTATTATTATTATTTATTAATGATTTTATTTATTTATTTTTCTCTAGTGTTTACAACATAACATATGACTTAATCTTTGCCCTAGGATAACAACAAAGTTAGATTTTAAAAATTATGATAATAACTATTATAATTGTTATATTAACTCAAGTCAATGAAAAAAAATCCACCCACTACCCAAGCCTAGTCTTGGGTTAACCTCTTAGTCAAGTTTTAAAACTATGATAATAACTATTTTTATCCTTGTATTGACTAGAGTAAATGGTCAACCCAACCTGTGGGCTAGGCTTTGCCTTGTTTTCACTTTTAATTCAAGCTTTAAAATTATGTTAATAATAATCACTTTTATCCTTATGTTGACTCGGGTCTTTTCCCTGGTTAACCCTCTAGTTGGCTTTTAAACTATAATAATAAATATTTTTATCATTATATTGACTCGGGTCAATAGTTAACTCAATCTATAACTCAGACCTTGCTTTAGGTCGACTCCCGAGTTGAGTTTTTAGACTATCATAATAATAACTTTTATCTTTTATGTTGACTCGGTTTATTGATCAACTCGAACCGTGGTCTATACCTTCTCTCATGTTTATTTTTGAGTAGGGTTTTAAATCTATAATAATAATAATAATTTTTATTTTTACATTAACTTAGATTTGCGTGAGTTAACCTTTATACAAAAGATTAATCAGCCTTACCATACTTCTTTTAGTGGGATAAAAATTTCTTCACTAGAACAGTTATAAAGATATAACAAACTTCATAAAAAAATCATCATGTCATGTCCAGCTTTATAGAGCATATCAAACACTATCTTAACATGTTTTCATGTTGATCAACAAAATTAAAACTTTATACTAGTATCTAACAAGCAAATTAGAACGAGTTGTTAAATCATAATTTGCTTTTGATATGATTGGATGAATGAACTTAATCTCTGTCGTCTTTAATGTTTTCTTAAAAGAAGGTGGAATGCTAATATGTTGTTAGAATGATCAACGAGTGATCGATGATTAGACAACGAGCATTAACTGGTGTAGAAAATTTGATTGTTTTCGAGAAGTTAATCACTATATTTTTACTCTCGTGCGGAAAAAAGTCATTGCTCGTTAGTTCCAAATTAATCAAAAGTCAAATAATAATAATAAAAATTATGATGATTCTATTAATGGAGTTATGACTATTTAGGATTAGCATATATGTGGAGGAACGCCAATGTTTCCTCTGGCTGTTATGAAGACAAGTATGGAGTAATATTTACGACATCTGTAATTTTATTAGGTCCAGAACAGTTCATTAAAGAAGGTAAAGCAAATGTATCAGGACTTCATTAGGTAAATAATAATAAAAAAATCAACATAGACCGGAGCACTGTACAACTCTGCTCTCACCGCTTATTTCAGCCACCTGGGGCGGCGCATCAGCCTCCGATGCAAGAATTTTCAAAAAGTTCAGTGTAGTCCTTGTGATTTTGTATATTTTTCGTATTCTCACCCACCATATTCAAATTCGTCCCCTTTAATGTTTGCCTTTTTTCCCCTTTATCCCTTCGAAGTCCAATGTTTCTAACTTTACTCACGCTCAGCTGCTATCAGCCAAACTGTCAATTTTGATATCATGTACTTGTTTGGGATATTCACATGTTGGAGTTTATATATGTATATAAATATATTTCTTCACATATATTGAATTATCATGAATTTGATCACATAAACACCTAAATTCTCTATTTTTTGTGTGGAGTTCTTTAAATTAATACATGTGCACCACTTAACATATAGTTTAAATCAATCATTTCCTTAGCTAGCTATCTTTCGACCATGTAAGGATTAATTTGATACTTTTAACATTATCTTGATCACTTTTAGATTTTGATATCTTAACGTCTCAACAGAGGGCATGCATGCAAGTCTTTCCAAAATTGATGTTGTGTTTATCATTGAATTACGACACATTATATTGGTCCAACTTCCCAAAGTTTTGCCTTCCATGCATCTTTTGGGAAAGAAGCTCCATTCGTGTAGGGAGCACATAAAAAGAAGGAAAAAAAAAAGAGATTGTCGTAATCTTCATGAAATTTCTGTCTCAACAATTTTTCTATTCGACCAAGATGATAAAAAGAAAATCACTTTTTATTCTTGTCATTTCTTTATAGTGATCATCAATGTCTCTACTACGCAATTGTCAAACAAAAGAGATCAACAATCAATGGCTAGATATCCCGCCTTGTGTTAGATTTTAGAAAATAGGATGCTTTTCTTTTTTCAATTGAAAGTTGTGTTTGTTTTTGCTTTCATCTCTAATTTTCTTATTTATTCTAAAGATTTTTTTTTCATGAGAAATTGATAAAGTACCGTGTTTAGATGCAAATTTTTAAAAATAAAAATGATTTTTTTTATGATAACCGATAGTATTATTAAAATAACAAAAGAGCTAGAGCCTTATTTGACTTAAATTGAAAATATTAAAAGAAATAAACATAAAATATTATATGAACCAAACAAATCTCTTATTTTTATAGTGAAAATCTTGAAAAACAACCATTTTGATATTTTTCAATTTTCTAAAAGTGAAATATTAAAAAATAATTTCCGTTCTTAATTTGTAAGCATGCTTATAATTGCTTTATTTTTTTTTTTTGAAAAACTGAAAAGTTTTTAACATTTATATTCTCAAAGAGCTTTCCATGAAAAACAATCAGGCATTTCCATGTCTTTGCATGGTGAATACTTTTAGTTGATTAGATAGATATCACAAGGAAAAAGCTGCAAAGCAATTGACTAATCAATGTAAAGACTGATACAAAAAGGTTTGGACTTGGAGGAATGAAACTTTGACCAGAGCATTTTCGAGTAGATCAGTTCAATTTTTTCCCAATCAAATTAAGTTCTTGCAATTAGATGACTTCACTCGATTCCATTATAGAAGGCCTTTTTCTTCTCAAATAAGATAGTTTCGTGAGTTGGAAGATTATCATTCTCATTTAACAAACACGTCCCAAGAGGGGAAAAAAAACACCGATCCATGGTTTTTGTTGGTTCATGTGTCATAAAATTAGGATATGAAAGGAATGTGACATAAAAAAAAGAAGAGAAAACTATTTAGCTCTTTATATTGTTGATGTTTCTGAAAAGAACAATAGCCGTTGTGTTATAGATAAGTATCTTTAAGAGAAAAAAATATTGAAAACGACATGAAATGGAGGTTATTGGATGGAATATTGTCAGATAAACACAAGCTCTATTAATGATTTAAATTTTTAGGACATACAAACATGAGAGATTAGCATGGCAATAGAATTCATAACTTAATTTCACAATATGGTGCATTAATTAAGCTAGAACATTTCTCAAAGAGACTAATTATGCCTGAGTTTGTATTGGCTTTGGTTTTCCTAAAAGCATATCATAAAAGAATGCGAGACACAAAAGAACACACCTAAGACTATCTCATCTAAAAATTTAATTTGTTATATGAGGTCTCATAATATGATTTAAATTATTTTTTAACATATTTTTTTTAAGTGAAAGTCTTTTGGACTTGAAACTTATAAATAATTTCATACTACCTTGAGCTTAATTTTTATCAAATAGAATGAGAGTGGTGAAATTCAAACTCGTGACCACTGGGTCAACAAAACTCTGATACCATGTGAAGAAATCATTTCACCTAATAATTTAAATTGTTAGGTGAGATCTCATAATATAATTTATATTATTTTATAACAACTTGATACTAGTATTCTTACTTGCATAAACATATTACTCTTTTTTAGTTTTTTCAAGAAATTATATAAGCAAAGTAATAGTTTTCGAGCATTCAAAACCGATCGAGTCTTGTTGTCATGGTTGCAACCGGCCCCTTGATTTTTTCAAATTAAGATGATCAAATAAATATATATCTTGATCAGCCAAATACTCATCTGTAACAGGATGGTATTGATGTTGCTTGCATGCTGTGAAGTTTAGGGTTTGAGAGTTTTGGAGGATCTCTTCATAGATTAAAACATGCAAGCATTTCGCTTTAAGGTTCATTCAAAAGAAAAGTGAGAGGAAAAGAACGGTTCCCCATCCTACACAAAAGAACGACTCATTCAATATCGTGAATGAAAGATTGAATCCAAACCAATGAAACGCAATAGTTGATAGGGCAGATTGCAAGTCACTAAAAAGCAAAAGCGTAGGAGTTCGAGCAAATAATGCAATCATATACTGTTAAAATGGCGACTTTATTTTTATTTATTTTTTGATAAACGATAGACTTTACCTTATTTGGGCTGTTTTTGCGTCTGTTCCTTGATTCTTTCAGATCAAAACTTAATTTATTCCGGTGTCAGATGAAATATATAGATTACTTGCTGATAATGGTGTCAAAGTTTGTCTCTTTTCTCTCTTATTCCGATCTTGAAAGTGGAAAAGAGATCATGTAAGTGCTGTTTTGTGGTTGCTAGCAGTCACCCACATAATTCCTCGGCATTTCCAACCTAACCCAACTGCACCTGAGAAAGGGACAAAAATGGAGATGAGCAATACAAAAGCAAATGTGCATATACGTATGTGCAGGGCCCTTTACAGACGGCAACTTGACCCTCTGGCTCACCACCACCACCACCAAGTTGAAGATCTCTTTTCTTTCATGGTGGAATCTCTCAAAAATCTAGCTAGCTACCAACAAAAAGCTCTACAAAACTTGTCCACAAGATTCGAAAAACTTATGAACCAGTCGATTGATTGGGGTTCAACTACGTGTTTGGTTTTTTTCTATGGCATCGATGGTTACATGCACCGAGTATATCATTATCTAACCGGTCCGGTCATAGTTTAGATAGTTAGTACCTAACCAAAGTTCTATTAATTTAATGTGGAATATTTCCACTTGCAACTTTTTTATTTATTTATTTAATGTGACGATGTCCACTTACTACTTCCCCTTGCAACACTTGTTTTAGGATATATTTTTTTGGATAACAGAAAATTCTATTTTATAGAAAGAATATTTTGTGGGTTTAGGTGAGGAAGTAAAATCAAAGTTATTTTAAGCTCTTATAAGAAATACATGTCCTGACTCGAACTCAAGACCTGCTGTGCAGATCACAAGTCTTCTATAATAACATCACGTCTATTGGAGACTTGTTTTAGGATATGTCAAGTAGCTCTGACTCCAAGATATTTACTGGATTATTAAGTCTCCATGAGTCTTTGATACTATATAGAATTTCATTGCCGAGTTTAGGTTTCATAAAAAAAACTTAAAATCCAAGATAAGTGATTCATTCTCAATTTTATATATTATTGAATATAAGAAATATATATATATATATATATATATATACACACACACACACTAGCACTGATCAAACCATTAACCGATGAGATAATTTTGAGTTTTAATTACTGTTTATCACCTGCATCTAAGCAATCACTCTTGCATATTTTCTACGAGAACATATCTCAACATGTTAATATGCACTTTGTTGTCAAGCTTTTTCGGATTAGAGGTCGTCCATACAATATTCAAAGCTTCCTTTTTAATACAAAGAAGATGTATGTTCGGATCTAAAACCTTTTAAGACTCGGTAATCGACTCTGTAATTATTGCTCTTACACAAATTAATGCGTCTCTCTCTCTCTCTCTCTCTATATATATATATATATATAACAAAACAATATAACCCCAAACTAAAATATTTCATTTGACAACCTTATTCCGCATGGATAACAAGGGATGAAAATGAAAAACTTCGGACGTTAGTGCCGACATAATTGATATGATCAGTGAAGTAAACGTGAGTGAAAGACTACCATAACACAGAACGCTTAGCTTTTAGAGCTCACAATCTTGATTGTATGGTTTCTTTTGATCGCCATGTTTGAGTACACTCCCTGACTCATCGAACAGCAACCCAACTAATCATGTCTCCCAGGTGAAGTTATTTTCCTGCAATTGCCCAGGCAGTTTTCAAGAGCCCCTCCATCCATCCATCCTCAATTATGATGATCAGACAATTTTCAGTTGATTTCTGCAATTTTCTTGCACCAGTTGTTGTCGGTCCAACGTAGCAAGAACTGACAAAACGTCTGTGAGATGACTGGGAGGTGATTAGATGCCCATTTAGATGATTTGGTGCTCCACTTACCCTCATTGATCATTGCTTCACCTTATTGTTCATGGGCAGCTGGAACTTGCGTGACGGGAATGGGGGTATTCTTGACATTTCATCCTTAGCAATATTTGTGGTTATAAAAACAGAGAGGGTGACTTTCTTGGAAGTGTCGGACGAATTGTTCTTTAAAATATTGTTTTGTTTTGCTTGAAAGCATATTAAAATTTATAGAGATTAGGAAATTAAATTTATTTTAAAAAAAAATTGTTTTTAATAATCAAGTATTAAAACGATTTAAATATAAAAAATAATTTAAAATAAAACAAATTTAAATTTATTAAAACACAGTTTAACCATAATCACAAATACAATCCTTGGATGTGGAGTAGCACATGATTTTGTGATATATTTCCTGGACAAAATAGATAGACGGAACTAAGATAGTTTTATGAGATCAAATCTATACTTTAATTAAAGTACCTAATTAATGATACCGCACATATATTTAAACATATTATATGCATACTTAAAAATCAACCTTTAAAATATGGTTTATATTGGGGGAAAAAATTAAGAATACCACACTAAATTAAAATATTAAATCAGAAAGTTTATTTTCCCAAGAACAAGTTTTAAAATTTTATGATGTTAGAAAGATATAACATATTGACGCAACCAATCGTGTTTTTTGAAAGAGTTACATTAAGGGGTATTATTTATTTCTAAATATACATTTGATATCAAAGCCTTGTTGACCCAGTGATCACGAGTTTGAATCTCACCATCTCCATTCTATTTGATAAAAATCAAGCACAAAATAATATGGGACTATGCAAGTTTCAAGCTCAAAGAGCTTTCACTTGAGGGGGGTTGTTAAAGAATAATATACATCATATTCCGGGATCTTATCTAAGATACTTGAGCTTTTAAGATAAGATATTTCCTTAACAAAAAAAATATAATTTACTCCTAATTATTAGTGGAGTATAACATAGTAAGTCTCTTGTATGATTCGAGTCCTGGAAAAACCATTAAAAATTAAATCCATAAAAAATATGCAAATGTATAAAATAAATAAAAGAAAAGGCACAAAAGAATCGATGTTGCAGTTGCATCAGCAAAAATCATGACATACACTCTCTACGTGGAAGAATGAATTATATGCATCATCATCATCCCATATTCATAACACCGTTAAAGTAGGTATCAGAGAATTAAAGAAGATATTTATATTCAAAGTTCTCCATCTTTGGATCTTTAATATGCTCTAACCAAACTTTTCCTTGAGAATTCTAAGAAAAATATATCAAAATTAGACCTTTCACTCGTAGTGAAAGGATAAGGAGTTGTTCTAAGGTGCGAAGATGATGGTAGTTGAAAGTTTACTTTTTTGTATATATATATATATATATATATATATATATATATATATATATATATATATATATATATATATATTTATTAATGTGACTGTCTTAGTCAGCTTGCGTATATTTCGACTAATTTTATGGGCTCTAAATTTAACAATAATGTAAGTCTCTAATAACTATCATATTAATAATCATATAACTCGAACCTGAGACCATAAGAAAAACAAACCTCTTAGTTCCAAGCTCTTACCACTAGACTACTTACTTGATGATTTTTTTTTGTATATTTATTATACGCTCAAGCATGTGTTTGTTGATGGATTTCGAGTTTACAAAAACAAAAATTAATTTGGCTATTAAAAATAACCAATATGTTATGTTCACGATATAAAAAAACATATATTAAAATTATTATTGGGAATACATTAAGTTAAAATTCCCTATCATAGTAGCACAGGATCCAGAATTCACGTCACAAATCAGAACCCAAGAAAAGGAAAACCTAATTAATATCATGTAGGAGTATATATGTTGTGTTTAGCCTTCCCATATAAAGGCTTCAAGCATCTTTTCTCAGTACATTACATGTATATCATTGACAAGGAATCTTCAATTAGATCATATAACCTATCATATAAAGTAATATCCGATAATATATGCTTGCTAGATTTTATGATATCACTTCAATATATATATATATATATATATATATATATATATATATATATAGAGAGAGAGAGAGAGAGAGAGAGAGAGAGATTCTGAGATCAACAATTTATAGGGAAAACAATTATAATTGCTTAATTATTTAATTATGTAGGCATGTATTATGTAACAAGATATATATTTCCTTGAATTCAACTTGAAAAAAAAAGAAAAAAAAAGATAGATGACACTCCTAGATAACTGAAAATTTAAATAACAAATGAAGGAACGTGCTTCAGGATAATTGATAAAAACATTACTTTTTCAGTTTACTTTACGTAAAACTCTTGATTCTTTTATGAAAAGACTGAGATGAACGGTGTGCAAGTCTCAAAGACTCTAAGAAATCCATATTATCTCCTCCCATTCTCTTTTTGTTAAGTAATACATAAAATATGAACTCTACGTCGGTATAATACAATGAATTGCTAACTTTTTTTTCTCTTTATTCTACCCGATGAGAAACTCAAACATCCAACTTTACAAAGTGTCCACCATCAGCAGTAAGTATTGGACCTTGCAAATGACAATGGATACTTAACAGATATTCCTTGGAGATCCAATTAAAAAATTTATGAAAGTATAGTTAATTGCATGAATGATTGAATCATATAAGAAAAATATTCAATAATTTTCCACATTTTCATTGTGCATGAAACCCACATACAATAGTATAGGTAAAAATAGCAAGTGAGCTATTAAATCAACCAGCAATGGTTAATTGGGAAAGAGTTAACTAGAAGAAGGGAATATTTATAATTCTAATTTTTATCACTTGTATTTATTAACCTACATATAAATGTACAATTGATTAAGCACTTCGACTTGACAGGATTTTCTTCATCGTTTGGTTTTAAGAAATCATTGTTCATATGTATATATATGTGTGTGTCAAGGAACCATCTCACTTAAAAATTTATGTTTTTAGATGAGGTCTCAGACTATAATTTATATTATTCTGTAACACACACACTCTCAAGTGAAAAACTTTTTGGGCTTGAAACTTGCATACAAGTTTATACTACCTTGTGCTTATTTTTTTTTATCAAATAGAACGATGGGTGGTAGATTTTAACTCGTGATCGCTGAGTCAACAAGGCTCTGATATCATGTCAATGTATCGTCTCATCTAAAAACTTAACTTTTTAGGTGAAATCCCAAAATATGATTCATATTATTCTCTAACAATATATATAAGAAAAAAGCTAGCTACCAAGAGAGTGATAACTAAATCAGTTCTAGACTAAGAATCATCTTATGAGTGGAGATAATTAAATAGTGTGGTTAGGCACATTGAGCATCTCTTCATAATATATTTAATGACTCTACAGTAAGGTCTTCGCTAAAAATAAACTCAGAAGAAAAGATAAAATTATTGGGTATTTTATCCACTTTGAATGAGAGTTGCTACAGCTTGCTGAGCATACGCAATAGGCATTACCAAGCACTGTTCCAATGGATTGATGAAGATGGATGTTTCACGATGCCGCGTAGATCGGCCGAGCATGTCGAACCCAACAAGCGTGGAGGGGCCACCACTTGCCACCACCATCATATTACATTTCCCCCTCCATCGGCATCAGCATGCACCAAGCCAAATTCTCTTTCGCTTAGCTCTCAACTCGCTTTGCCACCAAGGCAAACCAATGGGGATCCCACTTATCACAATCAAGCCTTCCCATTTGCTGCCACGTGGACCCACATCAACCATACAAGGATATAGCTAATCAGAATGTTAAGAAATCATCTCAGTTAAAAGTTAAAATTATTAGGTGAGGTCTTAAAATATAATCTATATTATTCTCTGACACACTCCTCAAGTAAAAACTAATAATGATCTAACAAAAACTTTTGGGTTTGAAACTTGTAGACAAGTCAACACTATTTTTTGCTTTATTTTTATCAAATAAACTAAATGTGGTGAGATTTAAACTCGCGACTGCTGGATCAATAAGATTCTGATATCATTTTAAAGAATCATCTTATCTAAAAACTCAAGTTATTAGATACAGCCACATAATATGATTTATATTATTTTGTGATAGTATTCGAATAGATACACCACAGGCAAATGCAACACACGTGTGAGAGTGTGTGATTCTCGCTCGCTTGAAACTCTCTATTATATTACATCATCATCTCTCTGTTTTGGATAGAAGCCTTCATGCCCGAACGCCTATATATAGTGGCCTGCTAGCCAGTTTTACTTAGGAAACACATACAAGCAACTAGAACTTGAACTGTGGTGTTCCTCTCTTTTTCCTCCTCTATCTCCTTCTCTTCTTCCCGTTAATTATATACCAAACCCTAAGCTAGGATCCGACAAGAAAAAATGGAGGGGAGCGGTTGTTTAGGAAGTTTTTTTCAAAGGAGCAAGCCTTACATCGCCATGATATCTTTGCAATTTGGCTATGCTGGCATGAACATCATCACCAAGGTTTCTCTTAATCGAGGGATGAGTCATTATGTTCTAGTGGTGTATAGGCATGCCTTCGCTACTGCTGCTATTGCTCCTTTTGCCATTATTCTTGAGAGGTACACAAATATGGTAGCGTGATTCAAGCGAGTACTGCTAACTTTTATTAATCTTTATTGGTAGTGAATTTTAATCTTTTTTTGTTTTCTTTTTCTGGGTTCAGGAAAGTAAGACCAAAGATTACATTTCCCATTTTCATGCAAATGTTTGTGCTGGGTCTGCTCGGGTTAGTAATCTCTTCTCTTTGCATGCCATGGTTCTAAGCTTTTGGAAGTAAGGATGGCTGTGAAATCTTAACCTCTTTCTTCTGTCTTTTCTCCGTCTAACAGGCCTGTGATTGATCAAAACTTTTACTATGCTGGGTTGAAATTCACTTCTCCGACCTTTTCGTGTGCCATGAGTAACATGCTGCCTGCAATGACATTTGTCATGGCAGTTCTTTGCAGGTACTATAATTAATGAGCACTCTGATAACTCTCTTCTCTCCCTCTGTATCTCTTCTTTATTTCTTTGACATGATCGATTGGCTAACTGATGTGCTCTTGTTTCGGCGGTCTTGTTCAAAAAAATACAGGATGGAGATAGTGGACATTAAGAAAGTTCGATGCCAAGCAAAGGTGATCGGAACTATAGTAACTGTGGCTGGAGCCATGTTGATGACATTGTACAAAGGAGATGTCATAAATTTTATCTGGTCTGAGCACGCCCACACCCATTCATCTTCTGCTCCTGAAACTTCTGGCAAGGATTGGGTTAAGGGTTCCATTCTTCTCATCATTGCTACATTTGCTTGGGCCTCGTTCTTCATTATTCAGGTGAATAATAGAATGATCACTAGTAAAACCTTAGCTGTGGTGGATTTGAGAAAAAGGATCAGTTAAGAACTCAACTTTTTTTCAATTACTTGTTTTACAGACAGTGACACTGACGAGGTACTCAGCTCACCTCTCACTTACAGCAATCGTGTGCTTTCTGGGAACACTACAGTCCATAGCTGTCACCTTTGTGATGGAACACAAGCCTTCTGCCTGGACCATTGGCTGGGACATGAATCTTCTTGCTGCAGCCTATGCTGTAAGCCTCTCTCTATACACTCGATCGCAGGTTCAGATATGAATTCGCAAATAGTAAAGGCACTAATGACTGTAATTTTCATGAACAGGGAATTGTGACATCAAGCATTTCATACTATGTTCAAGGACTCGTCATGCAAAAAACCGGGCCTGTCTTTGTCACTTCTTTTAGTCCTTTGATGATGATCATAGTTGCAATCATGGGTTCTTTCATTTTGGCTGAGAAGATTTATGTTGGAGGGTAATTTCTTACTTCCTCCACCGGGAAAAAAAATTCTGGGTTTTTAACTTTTGGATTTAACACACTCGCTAATAATTTCTTTTTGGATTTACAGGGTTATTGGTGGTGTAATAATTGTAGCTGGACTCTATGCTGTTCTATGGGGCAAACACAAGGAACACAAAGAAAAAGAAGCTGAAATGATCCCAGAACCAATGAAAGAGAATGGTCTCACAGCAGGAATGATCCATGACATTGAAGCTAGCAATTACACTGAGAATCAAAGAAATCAAGCTAACAATGTTTCTGTGCAGTCCGTGGCTATTACTGTTCCAACTTCACAGCCTCCCATGATAGCCAGGGAAGCACCGAGAGCATAATTAGCTTAGGAGAGAAATGAGAGAGACAGAAAGAATAGAGGGTTAGCTTCAAAGTGGCCATGGAAGCTTGGAAGGGATAGGAAAATAAGCTTCTTTTTTAATTTTTTTGCATTTCCATCCTTACTAGTTTAACCCCTATTTTGCCTTTGGTTTTTTTAGTTTTTCGTTTTGTGGGAGATGAAATTATGGGACCTACAATCTTCCAAATGTAAGCTGATATTATGTTGATGAAAAGCTAATGAGAGAACGCAGAATCTTCCTTAATTTTTGCGTTTTATAATATTATCGTGTGTCCTGCCTAAACTCCAAATTGATATAAAATCCCTGGAATTTTTGTTCCACGTGTAATAGAATTCATGACATCCGAGGCAGATTCCACTCACTGGTGTGCATGTGGCTGACTTTTTTCTTGTAGTTTCTTCCATCATGTCATTTCTTATGAACAGGGTGGAAATCTGACATATCATTCTGTGTTGGAGCATTCGTTCCTGACAATTCACTTTCACCATTGCATGATATTTGTTTCTGCGATCATTCTTGCTCCCGCTGGCATCGACAAATCAAGTATATAGTGATGGAAACACACGTCTATCTTGTTCCTTTGAAATCTCAATCTCTGCGTTGCAGACAGTTTATCGCCTATCAGTATGTGGCATTTTGTAAAAGCCAGACATGTCTACGGATGATATCCTTGGCCATATGGAGTGATTGTTGACACGAGGTTACTGGTTTTGTTACCTGGGAACAGTTTGCAGCTCTGCTGTACGATTGTCTTTGGCCGGCCTGATCATTTACAAAATTTAGCTGCAATCAATCTTTATCGCAGCTGTTTTTCTTAAGAAAAAAAATAAAAAACCTCCTTCAACTGGTATGATGTGCAGTGTTGTTGTTAAAAAACAGGATAAAACGACGTAGTTCTTTATCTCGTTTAAAATTTTGATCCGTTCTAAAATTTCGTTCAAATTTTGGCCGGGACGTTCTAGTTTTGTTTTAGCCGTTCCGTTTCAGCTAAAAAATGTTTTTTTTTAAATAATGAATAATTTTACAATATCAATCATATCTCTTAATCCGACCGTTAGATTGAGATGAAATTTTACGAGGAGTCTCTCGATATATTTACATATATCATGTTAAAACTTCATAGTAATTGGAAAAATGTAATGACCTTATAAAATTGATGATGATATTCTCGTAATATTATACATGTTCATAATTTTGTTCAGAAAAATTATTTTATTATGTTTTTTTTAGATTAAATTGCACAATTCTGAATAATTATATATTTTTATTTGAACTAAATTTGTTTTGAATTAATATATTTAATTATATATATATATATACACATAAACAGTACAACCCCGAAAGGGCGTGCTGAAACATTCTAAAACTGAAATATTCTTTTTCAATTGAAAAAACAAATCATTAATCAAAACAAAATTTAACAACCTGGTATGATGTGAAAATAATCATCCAAGCAGACAAAAGTGTGAGGGAAAACAATACTATAATATATATGCAATAGCATTGAACAAAAATGATAGTGATCATGTTAAAAGGAGAAGGAGGAAATCTTATATAGATTATTTTTTCATCCAAGTGACAGATAATTATACAACTATATATATATATATATATATATCCTCAAAATTCGTTTCTCTTCCAATGGATAACTCAGGAGTGAACATATTAATGTTGACACTTTGCACCAAATATACAAAATAATCAGACACGGTGATGCGAACAATGAGTTGAAAGTTTGGAATCAAATTATGTGTGCGTTTTCGGACGAGACATACCTATGCTACGTACAAATGTTCTGGTTCCTAATTGTCCTCTCACTTTTTAGGATAACATCTCCTCCCTAACTTCTTATTTATTCGAGTGAAAACCTTCCATGATCATAATCTCTTACAATCTCGTGATGTTGCCGTCCTATGATTGATGTAATGCATATATACCAGGTTTGATTCCCATATACTAGGCTAGCTCGTGTGCTCTAGTGCTCTAGTGCCTGCTAAAACCCTGTGGAATAATATTGAAAAGTTTCACTTTGCATTATTTAATTGGAATCTCACCTTGCAATTTCATATCTTCTTAAACCAATGAGACAAAAAAGATTAGAGATTATAAAAGCAGGTTGAGATTTCAGATCGATCAATTGGGATTCCAAGGTCAAGTTCTTCCTATTTTTAAAATGTCCGAGAGGGTTAATTAAAAAGCCACTAATTGTTGGATTCTCCATTAGAAAATCAAGCTGAGTGGAAGATTAGGTAGCAATGGATGATCAAGGACAGAAGAATTAGAGCTTAATCAATCTAGACACTCATCAGCCATCTGACTCATGTTAAGTGATCATCTCATCTAAGAACTTAAGTTTATAAGTAAGGCCCCAAAATATGATTTATATTATTCTCTAATACACCCCTTTAAGTGAAAACCCTTTGTACTTGAAACTTGCACAAGTCAATATCACCTTGTGCTTGGTTTTTATTAAATAGAATGGGGATGGTGAGATTCGAACTCGTGACCGCTTGGTCAACAAAGCTCTGATACCATATTAAATGATCATCTCACATAAAAACTTAAACTTAATAGTTCATAGCAATTCACCAATGAATTTTGACAATACGCCAAAATCTATTGGGGAAAGAAAGAGATCAAGACAAGTGTTGCAAGATCGAAATATTATAAAAATATCTTTTTTTATTTCATAAATTTATACGGTTTTATTAATTCCTACAACTAAATTCAAGATTTTGTCTGGACATTGATTTCATTCGGCCTCGATATTTCCCCACCAACCATAGAGAGCTAGCTATAGCACCCAACCTGAGATTTCAAGCATAAAAATTTCACCATGTCAAAAGTAGATGTTGGATTAATTTATTTTCCGAATTGGATGACGACAACAGCATCGATATATATATATATATATATATATATATATATATATATATAAATATAAAGCACTCTCGAAGAAAGGTTATGCTGCATGGAAATCACTAGCGTTGAAAATGATTAAGCAACATCGATTCTCCACATATTTTTTGCTGCCTCCATCTACCCTTTTGTTTTGTTTCTAAGCACTCTTCCGAGCTCCTTTGTCCTCTAGCAAGGGGACGCTCATCAAGACCCAAAATCATTCTTATATTAATTAAATATCAATCCCCACTAAGTTTGATTGTATACTTTTCTTTAGTGCAATAATTGCCATGCCATCATCATCTATCTAAGTGTAACTGAGATTTCGATCCCAAAATTAATTATTTTTTCAGATTCACCATTAAATATTATTCAAGATTGAGAGAAGAGTACTACTAGAGCATTCAATATTCGTATATTTATAATTGCAATTGATTCATGAAAAGACTATCTAATTATCTCGGCTATCATCGTCTAAGTGATTGTTTGACAGTGTGATTGAAATTGTTTTTTATTCATAAATGTATTAAAATGATATTTTTATATTTTCTTAACAATTATTTTTGACATCAGCATATAAAAATAATTTAAAAACATCCAAAAAAAATCATTTTTGTACAAACGTTTTTGAAACGTAATAACAAATATAATATAAAACAAAATAGTTTTAGCAGAAGATTGATTGATCACTTATTCTTTCAAATGTCATCTTTACATAAAATATAATTACTAGTTTGATGCCCTTGCTATACGGTAAGAATGAATGTCTGATAATATATAAATATATTCTATATCAACAAAAAAAAATATTTACAAGGATTTTTTTTGTTTTTTGTCATAAAAAAATTATTTAAGCAAAATTTTAATTATTTTTTTTAAGAATGACAAATAAAAAATAGAATCTATAAATTATTATTTTTGTGTTTTTAATAAGTTTTATAACAAAGTGTTAATTTACCTTAAAATCATTCATAAACCAAATATATTTAAATTGTTTAATAAAATTAATATTAAGTTTTATTCTACGAATGCTAACGGTGATCCCAATATTCACTTTTTTCTTTTTCCTATCTCCTTTGGAAAATGTAAGCAATTGTAAATTTCCTATCATTATTTTGATATTTATAGTTATAATTGATCATGAAAAAAAAACAATATCCTCGTGGATATATCTAGAAGGAAAACGGTCTAGGACAGAGTAAATATTATACAAAAATTTAAGAAAATCAAAAGACATGACTAGGTACAGGACTTGGTTGGGCCAGATCAAAAAGAAAAAAGCCTGTATGAGACCAGAAACTCTTATCAGGCTTTAAGAGATTGAATCCGGCTCGGTCTAAAGAGGGCTGGGATTCTCAGCAGCCCGAAGTATCTTGACATTTAGCCCATACTAAGATCGAACGGTGTCGATTGTCCTGGCTTATCAATACAGCTCGAGGAAGAAAATCAGAATCCAGATTCCGAAGACTAAAATTCGGGATTGCCTCGAAGAAAAATCAGAATCCGAGTGTTGACTACAATTATAGAATTGGGAAGCAAGTTAAAGGGAAGAAAAAAGGTTTTCAATTATTAAGGTTTCAAGGATGTTGAGAGGTTACTAGCCGTGTTCTCGGAGTTCGAAGTGGGGCCTTTTATTTCTGAATGATGTTTAGACAGGGCAAATATGTTTTTTAAAAAATAAAAAACAAAGAAATTGCCACCTGACTCCTACATTGCAATTCCAAGCATCATTTGTGAATATAAAAATTATGTATAATCATGGAATCTAGTAAATATTAAATATTAAATATTAAATATTAAACCAAACCAGCTTAAAATTGAATATAATTAATGATTAGGTGTATGTTAGTTTATATATATATAAAAAAAAACAAGGAATGATTTTGAAGAAGAGGGGGCAGAAGCACAATATTAAAATATTTACTGGGTCAAATGGTTTTCTCTTTTAATTGATCAAGCTTCAGATTCGTTCCGAGTCATATCAATGAAAAGCCTTGGATACGAGTCGAGGGGAGCCGGGGAAAGTTCCGAGACATGATCATCTTTGCCGATTTGGCTGTGATTGCATCATCATCTTTGCCGAAACAGTGTTAAATATTCACACCTTCGATATGAAGTAATGTCGTTGCCTGCACCCTTGAATGGGACTGAATTAAATTATTCAGAGGTGGAGAGACGCGGTTCAATGGAGGAGGATATCATTGTAGCCCCACGCGGAATTGTTGATTGAATTTATTTCAAGGTCCATGCTCTTTACCTTAGTTCTTCACCAAAATTTGATTCTCATTTGATGCCAAAATTATATATAACAAGTACATTTGATTTGACGATCAAGCATTATAATTAATAAATGATAGACCCATGAGACGGGGCCAAAGTTTACACATATATAATTTATTTATTTTATTCGAGAAAACCCCACTTCCCCGCAAAATGGGATTTTTATGGGCCCAGATAAACGAGTAAAATCTAAGTTGTCTTAAATTTTTACAGGAGGTGTACGCCCTGACTCGAACTCAAGACTCATGCAGTGAGATCTCAAGATTTTTTGTCACCACGTTACACCCCTTGGAGACCATATATAATATCGCTTACTGAAAAATCTAATTATGACTTAAGTTTAATTTGCATGATAAACCACTTGAAATGATAATTAAAGTTATTTTTTAAAATATTTTTTTGTTTATAAATGCATTAAAATAAATAGGATTAGGGGTTATGCATAATATAGTTTTGACATATATTCCAAGTTCAAATCCGTATTTGCTTTATACTATATTTATTTAAAGCGATATTTTCATCAATTTATATTAAAATTACTTATGTCACTACTAGAAAAGGGGTGTGTTTGCAACGGATTTTTGCAACGGCAAAATTCCGTTGCAAAATTGTCCGTTGCAAATTAACTTTGCAACGGCGAATCCGTTGCTAAACCAATTCCAGAAAAATAAAAATAAAAACATGGTTTTGCAACGGATTCTCCGTTGCTAATTTAATTTGCAACGGACAATTTTGCAACGGCATTTGCAGCGGCTTATCCGTTGCAAAATTGTCGTTACAAATTAAATTTGCAGCGGCTAATCCGTTGCTAAACCAATTCGAAGAAAAAAAACATGGTTTGCAACGGATTTACGCCCGTTGCAAAGTTAATTTGTAACTGACAATTTTGCAGCGGATGTGGCAACGGATTATCCGTTGCAAAATTGTCCGTTAATTAAATTTGCAACGCTAATCCGTTGCAAATGAAAAGTAATTAAAACTAAAAACTATTATTATTATTATTATTATTATTATTATTATTGTGCATCAATAATGAAACAAAATTAAATCAAAGAATAAAAAAAAGCCTAAAAAACTATAACAAAAGAGCAAACAAAATCAATGAAAAAAAAATATTAGTCTGGAAAAAAAAATTATTTGTCTTGAAAATAAAAATAAAAAAAACTAAAAAGAAAGAACAAAGAGAAAAAATATAAGAAATATCAATTTTCAAATGATCATAAACACAAACTAAAATCTAAGAACAAAATTTTTTCAAAAAAGTTACCACCTTAACAAATAAGAAAATAATAAAAAATTAAAAAATCAAAACTAAGAGCACACATATATAAATATAGACAAAAAATAAGGTGTAAAGCGTCAGTCAAATATTGTCATGCAGGTGTCGGATGCATTACATAGTATTCGCGAGAAAAGAATAATAAAAAATGATAAATTAATATAGCACCCCTACATTCAACTCTTCAATTTTGTCTTATCATGGGTAAAAGAGTTATTTTACCGTGCAATAGTATGTGAAATCACTGTGACACCTCCTTTGTTAACTCTTAGTTTTTATCTTATATCAGGATAGAATAGTTATTTTACTATAAAAATATAAAAAAAATCTCAAAAAAAAATATATATTTTAATATAAAACATCAAAAAAAATTACTAAAAAAAATGCAAGAAACAATTTTGAAGCATAAAATCAAATAACTCATCACCAGCAGGATGCACGTATGCGTGCTCTGTCGAGTTCTAAGCAATATATCTAACTTAAATCCCATGAGGACCAACCACAAAAAACATGTTGTCATTTTCATTTCAAAACCTTTAATTATGGATAATCCGACCCAATCCGAACTCTCTAACCCAACTTCACCTCCTTCAACTACTCCGAATCGGCTCAACCTCTTTGTAAGAGCAAGTTCAATGGCAAGATCCATTTTGAAGATTCAAATCTTGAAAATGACTCTTTGAATAATGTATATTTGATTTTTTTTTATTGATATGTGTTCTGTTCCAATGGTAAAAGATATTTTGAAGAGCTATTTTTTTATATTATTTAAAATATAATGCAATTATTTTGAATTTAGTTTAATTATGCAATTAATAGGAGTAAATTATACAATTAAATAATTGCTTTTGAAAAACCTTCCAACAATAAAATTATTTTTTTTAATCATGTTTAAATTAAAAAAAATAATTAAAAAGATCCATAATATTTGAAATTTGAAATTTAAGCTACTTATTGTATGTTTTTTTTTATGGTTGTTGTATTTGAAGTTAATTAATGTTACTTATTGTCTTTGAGTGCTAGAAAAACTAAGAAAATAAAATGAACACATTAATAAATAACCAATAAGTTCAAACATAATTAATTAAAATACCTCTGCTTTTCGTGGGAAGCTCAATATCCTTGTAGGTTCACAAAGGGAAGCTCCCATTGAAGGATGCGGATGGAAAGCAAAGAGGAGCTTGACTCCTGAGCGTCATATAACTTTTGCCCATTCATGCGGGTATTTTGTGTATATTTTGATGGTTCATATTGATGCTTGGGTATTTTGTTTATATTTGATGGTTCATATTGATTAGAATAGAGAAGATGTGTATTTTTTTTAAACACTTCGAATATGTATTTTTTTATTCCATGTAGATTTACTTCTACATGTAAATGTAACGAATATCGCGGTGTATTATATTTTTTAATTTATGAAATTTTTATTTCAACAATATTTAGTTCTCAATATTAATAATATATCAATAATATTAATAAAAATATTTATTCATAATTAACTAAAAAAATAAATATATTTTAATTGGATTTCAAAATTAATTAGCGATTGCAGCAGGCAACTTCTTAATTTTGCATCGACTTCGTTGCTAATATAATCCATTGCATGCTATTAGCGTTGCGATTTACAGCGGCAACGGCTAATCAGCGGATCCGCCGCTTTACAGCGACAACGGACATGCGTTGCTGTAACGACAGCGGACCCTCCGTTACAGCGACAGCGGACCCAGCCGTTGCAAACAATGTATTTGCAGCGGGAGAAATTGCAGCGGATTATCCGTTGCAAATTATTTTGCAGCGGATAATCCGTTGCAAACTAAATTTGAATCGACTTGTTTCTAGCGGATTGTTTCCCTTGCAAATGCGTTGCTAGTATTAATATTAGCAACGGCTTTCTTTATTATTTACAGCGGATCGAGTCCGTTGCAAAGTGTACTTTGTTTTTTAGTAGTATGTGCAAGCACACTTAACTATAAATCTCAGGACAAATGATAATATATATTAGATAATATAAATAAAACAAATAATATAACTCGTTAATATATATATATATATATATTCACATGTTGATAGGTTTTATAAAAAAATATATATTTAAAAAAAATCTAGAACTACTACCATCTTAATTCACTACCTAACTATTAGAAAGTGACATTGCATTAAGGTACAAGAAGGCTTCGAAAAAATAAATAAATTAGGGTTGTAAAAACTCTCTTGACCGGTCTTATGAACTCGTTCAAAGTGACAACGACACGAGTAATATGTCATGGAAGATGCGTCTCGTCAACCTTTCTCATTGCCCTACATGCCTTGAGCAAAAGTATTTTTGACTTTTGAATTTTGTTTTCTTTGATTTGATAGGCAAGCAGAACCGCGACGTGTATTTTTTTTTCATAAAAATCATCAAGAAATTGAAATGATAATGTGATTTTAAAATTATAACCTTCTCTTTCTCTTTCTTTTTTTTCTTTTTATCAAAACATTCTTTAATAAAACACATGTATTCTGAAAAAAATAATTAATTTTCCACATCAAATATTGCTAAACAATTTTTAAGTACTCGGTCCATATGAATTATTTATTTATACTTCAGAGTTGTTTTAATGTTAATGTCAAAAAGTAACTTTTATAAAATAAAAATAAAAATATTATTTTGATATATTTTTAATAAAAAAATTATTTTAAAAAGCAACCAAAGAATTAAAATTCCAAACACTATTTTTGTTATTTCAGAACTTTAACTGTTCATATCCTTTAAGTTTTGCTAGGCCAACAACTGAAAAAATAGCTTAATATGAATGATTCTTTTTTTTCAAATGATAAAGAATGTCATCGTACGTATGAAATTCATGCATGAATTGAGACTCAATCGTAGGGCGGAATCAAGTTCTTGGAATTCAAAAAATAATCCATCTTGAGATGTGACCACATAGAGGATGTAGTCAAAGATTATCAATGTGCGTAGCTCCGAAACTACAAAGAATCATCAACTTATTTGTGAGGTGGGGCAAAGGCGTGGCTAAGAAGTTCAAAGTAATTAGACGCGTAGGCCTATCCTTATAAAGCTTAATCAAAGATAGGCAACATGTTCAAGCCATAGTTTAGTAGAAGTCTACTGTTAATATTGCTTTTATCTATTAATTTCACGGCAAACTTTATCTTCTAGCCATATTTCTTTCAAGATCAAGCCCCTCTCTGAAATCTCGACATGGATGGAAATTGCACTAACCCTCGACAGTTTTCATACCAAGTACTGGCTCGTGCCACCAATAATTTCTCAGAGAAAGGCAAGCTTGGGGAAGGAGCAACTGGTTCAGTTTTTAAAGGAAACTTGAAGGAGTTGAGCTGCGTTGTGGCAGTGAAGAGGGTAGTATTTGGTTCTAAATATGGCATAGAATCATACCTGCCCCAGAAGTGAAGATCTTGACTAAATTGAGGCATGAAAACTTGGTCAGCCTCGTCGGATGGAGCTGCAACAAGAAAGAACTTCTCATTGCGTACGAATATGTAGGAAACAAGACCTTGGAATATCATCTTTTCAAGGAGACAGCCTTTTTGACATGGGGTCAAAGAAAGACCATTGCTCGGGGCCTGGCTTCAGCATTGCTTTACTTGCATGAAGAACGTGATGAGCAATCTATTCTTCATTGCGATATCAAACTAGACAATATCTTGCTGGGCTCCAATTTCAATCCCAAGCTCTGTGATTTTGGCCTGGCAAGACCTGTGGAAGATGAAGAAGAATCAGGTTATCCCACTGTTTTGACGGGGGCACCAGGTTACCTGGCACCCGAGTGTAAGAAAAGTGGGAAGGCCACCAAGGAATCAGATATCTACAGCTTTGGTGTGGTGGTTCTGCAAATAGCTTGTGGAAAGCATGCTGTGGAAAATCTTCAGCGAAATGGTGTGAAAATCGAGCTCAAGTTGGTGGACTGGGTTCGGAAGAAAATTGCAACCGGAGAAAATATTTCTGCTGTTGCTGACCCATGTTTAGGGCTGAGTTATGATGAGAACGAGATGGAAAAGCTGATTCATGTGGGGCTCTCTTGTGCTAATCCAAACCCAGATTATCGCCCTTCAACCATGGAGCTCATCAAGATGCTAAAATACTGAAGACCAATTAAGCCATAGTATTAAATTTGCCTGAATAAAGTTTGGATCAATATTGTAATGTTTTCAGATATAAATGTACATTGTGCAATGCGTCGTGTGAATTGAATTATATATATGGTCAACAGGTTTTGATCATACCATAGATCAACCCGAAATCTTTACTTGACTATATTAGATTATTTTCTAAAATTCAATATATATAAAGTTTCAAGATCATATGGGTTTTGACGAACCAGCCGGTTTCATATTTAATGTTATGAACAATGGGGAAATTTCGTAGAACTTTAAATTCATTTCACAGAAAAAAGGAATTGAGCTCCGTGGAAGGAATCTCTATAGCAAGAGACTCTAAGCCCACGATCCCATTCTATTTATCTTTCAGAAACATCAAATAAATATCAACGAATCTATCACGAAAAACAGTGCAAATTTCATGAAGCCTTCGTTTTATAGAAAAAGGAAAATAAGTAATGTTAAGAACAAACTAAAAAGAGATTGTGTTTTTGTTGTCTGTAATCTCACCAGATATTATTTATTTCACTACCTTTTTTTTAATTTTTTTTTTTATAAATCATACTTTATCATTTGATTTATTAAAAACTAGGTTTTATAATTTATTGCGGTTTATTTTACTAGCGATTAGTTCAGTTTCATAGCTCATATCATGAGTTTAACAGGTTTATCTAGTTCCCTCGAGTTTTTTTTAATCTTTTTTAAAAATTTGTATTTGTATTTTTATTTTATTTTATTTTTTTATAACGAGTTGATTAGAAATTAAGTTTTATGATTTTTTTAATTTGCTTTTTTTGAGGTTAATTATCTCGATCTCATAACTTGAACTGCAAGTTTGGCAGATTAACTTTGTTAACTCGAGTTTGTTTTGATCTTTTTTAATTGATGTTTTTTTAATTTAATCATTCAATATTAAGTTGATTAGAAATTAAGTTTCATCATTTATGTTAGTTTGTTTTTTGAGAAGTGATTCTAGTCTTAAAACTCCACACATGTGTTTTGCATTGCTTTATTGTGATTTATTTTTATATTGTTTTTTTTTTCAATTTTGACCTTTAACAATGACTTTGTTGAAAAATTAGATTCATAATTTGTTTTGACTTGTTTTTATAGGATTATCATAGTCTAAAGAACTTGATTGCAAGTTTGATAAGTTAACCAAAGCTGACTTAGATCATTTTTAAAATTTATTTTTTATAAGGTTATCTCGATATCATAACCCGGGTCATGAATTTTACAAGTCACCTCAGGTGAATTTTTTTTCCGATTTTATTTTTCACACTAGGTTGGTTGATAATTGAAATTCATAATTTATTTTGAGTTGTTTTATATGAGATTATCATGATCTAGGATGCTCAGGTTAACTTATATTGATCCAATATATTATCATTTCAATATTTAAAAAATATATATATATAATCTTGAATTTTTATGAATCAAACTATGTTCTTACTAATAATTTAGATTGCCTTTGAACCTATCAAGTTCATTAACTCATATCAGGTCAATTTCTCTGTATAATGTAATTTAATTTAATTTTTTGTACCAGAAAAACATTAACAACTCATATATGTTGTTTTATGTACATTTTTTTTTTAAAAAAAAATTCAACCTACAATATAGTGCATGGCACTAATGTAATTAAAACGAATAAAAATCAATATAGTAGACCCAATATAGCCAATTATGAGAAAGATTGAACAGGCCTTAAATATTCAGTTTCAGATTGGTCTAAACAGGCTAAGAAGTTAGAACAACCACAGAAACAAACCCAATTGAATGCGTCTATCTAGCCCAAACCAAGTGGATTTGGTGTCAAATGTCAAGTTCTTGTCTCTATCAAGCACTTCATTTTCCCGAATGGAAGGCAATGAAAGGAGGGAAACCAACAACGGCTTATCTTCAACTCTTACGCGCTAGAACATACTCTCTCTCTCTCTCTCTCTCTCTATAGCTCCATGGATTATATACACTTGTCCTTGAATTCCTCTCTGCAAAATGAAATCCAAAAAGACAATCTGGGACTGCCTGAGAAAGGTATCGGATGCCGAGACCTGAGAAGGGAAATTGATGGCAGACTCAATTTCCTGGAGATGAAGTGAAAGGAACTACTAAAAAGATAGAAACAATCCCAGAACTTATAGTCCTTTTCTTTTTGGCTTACAAGAAAAGGGTCAGCTTGAGATCAAGAGCTAAGGTTTTAGAGTTTCAACAAGAAGGCTTTCATGAAGTTTTCTGGTGTTGAAAATTACCAGTTGCAGTTCATCTCAGTCGACAAATTGAAGGTGGGGCATGTTGAAATTAGGGCAAGGTAAGCAATGAACTCTCCATATTCTCAGTGCCATGCTTGCGAGGAAGAGTTGATAACTCCATCGTGCATGCTCTCATTAACTTGTATTTTTCAAAAACAATTTTATAACGCAGATAAATACTTCTTAATAGCATTAGCAAAGTGCATGCTGTATTCTCATCGTTGGGCTACAGAGAGAATTGAACCGGAAACAACTCTCATCTTGTCTTGCAATCTAAAATCGGTCAGTAAAGCTCTCTGCAGCTAGCAGGTTCTGCAAAAGGGCTTGCTGTGTTTCTGCCGATAAGTCGGGCATATTGATGTCGATGCAGGTTGATAACCAAAAAACAATATAAAAATAATAATATTTTTCTAAAAGAATATTTGACCCTGTCCAAAGCAAAAACACAGCCACCTATTTAGAAATGTCTCTCTTAATTATCTTATAATTATATAAAGAATAAAATTTGAAAATATCGGGAACCAGCGATAGGGGACTGTCTGTATATTGTCAAGTGCATGGTGAATGAACGGCCACGTACTTACCTACCACATCTCTATAAAGGATATCTCTCCTCACGTTTACTTCAATCGAACCTCGTGAAACCAAACTTTGACATCTCTTGGTCTCTCTCTCTCTTTTCCAACATGACGACGCTTTCCCTGTTAGTATCAGTTTCGATCTTTGTTTTCGTTCTTGCTTACATTCTGCACCAGAGGCTGAGATTCAAGCTACCACCTGGTCCACGACCGTGGCCGGTCGTCGGGAACCTTTATGCCATCAAGCCTCTCAAGTTCAGATGTTTTGCAGAATGGGCTCAGGCTTACGGACCGATTGTCTCGGTCTGGTATGGCTCGGCTTTGAATGTAGTTGTGTGTGATGCGGAACTGGCCAAGCAAGTTCTCAGAGAGAATGACCAGCAGCTGGCTGATAGACACAGGACTCGGCTGAGTGCGAGGTTCAGCAGAGATGGGAAGGATCTCATATGGGCTGACTACGGTCCTCACTATGTGAAGGTGAGGAAAGTTTCTACTCTTGAGCTTTTCTCGGCAAAGAGACTCGAGGAACTCAGGCCTATAAGAGAAGATGAGGTTACTTTCATGGTAGAATCCATTTTCAAGGATTGCACCAATCCAGGTATGTTGTATAGTTGTATTTTTATTTTCCCACTTTTGAGCTCGGAACGAACCTGCACACGTTCGGTAGAAGTATATAAATAAATATTCCTCGGAAGATGCAATGAAAAAAAGACAATAAAATTGATTTGTATTTCGGTGAACAATAACGTGGGGAACACTATTTTCCCTTGTTTTTTTATAGTATATGTATCACATAATAGGCAGCATGGGCTTACAGCTTGAGAGATTCAAATATAAAAAGAATATATATGAAAGATAAGAAAACTGAAACATGAGAAATCAAATAGAACTTTTGTGTGATTTTTATGGAAATTGCTTTTGTTTCTTTCTTTGTAGATTTTACTTTTCTACCTTACAACTTCTTTTTTGCCAAATCTGGAAGAACAGAAAAGCAACCAGCTTATTTTTGGAGTATTGATGGTGTTGCAGATTATAATATTAGTTGGAGCATTTTTTTACATCTATATGTTGATTAGTTAATTACTTATGTCGCGACGGCGATTTTTTTTTGACGCCAGCGCTCGCCATCACCCCCCTCGTGGTTCGGGAAGACAATGGCGCTAGGGTGAAAATGGGGTTTTTTATAGTCGTAAAATTCTACGACTATAATTATTAGGAGTCGCCACCTAGTATTAAGGTCACTAGGAACCTATTGGTCTGCGAGAGTCTTGGGTAAGGGGACTTGTTGTGCAAGGGGAAGACGCATCACCCTCAGATGCACCCTACCTAAGGTAAGCTGCATTGTTGTTTGATTGTTTTTCTAAGTTAAAATGTTTACATCGCATTTTCAAAAAACATATTTTTTTTTGTCTGCTGAGTGTACTTTACAATGTAATTTTACACCGCAGTTACAAGTTTTTTTATCTACTGGGTGTACTTTACAATGTAAATTTACATCAGTAGTTAAAATCTTTTTAATCTACTGGGATGTATTATACAATGTAATTTTTACACCCAGTAGTAAAAATATTTTTTTATCTCATGAGTGTACTTTACAATGTAAATTTACACCCATGAAAGCTAAAACAAAATAATTGTTAAATTATTTTTTGACATTTTGGCCGACTTCCAACCCGGATAATCATAAACCGGTTACGATATCCAAATTTTTTCATTTTTAAAAAATATGGAAAAAGATGCAACATATTTTTTTACTGAAAAAATACAATGAGAAAAAGCTTTGGAATCCGGCCAGTATGCACAAAAAAAAACAAATACATTTTTTTATATTTTTGAATTTTTTTTGTAATAATAGTAGTAGTAAAATAAAAATATTTTTTTTTCAATTTGTATTTTTTTTATTTTTTTATTTTTTTTATTTTTTTTGGGGGGTCGATGTCGACCATAGTGATCGGGCTTCCGACCATCACGACTGGAAGCCCAAAGGGTCTTCTGGGTCGGGCTTCCAGTCCTCACCGGGCCGAAGCCCGGATATTTGTGGGTCGGGCTTCCAGCGTTCACTGGGCCGGAAGCCCGGATGCTTTGGACTCGGGCTTCCAGTCCTCACGGGCCGGAAGCCCAAAGTTTGAAGATCTGGGTCGCATGAGGCCCGTACCGCTCACTCTGCTCGGCCCGCACGAGCGAGGGGACGTAAATTGCGTCCATCTGTTGCATGCGAGCCGAGGAAAGATGATAAATAGTGTTTTTTCAAGTGTGACGAAATGCGCACTGCTAGTACCGTTGGGTAGAGGAGGCCGATGTGATGATTCCCTGCCGTGGGTGGCGTCGTCAACGGTTGCCCTGTGGTGGCCCTGGAGGGAGCTTCCAAAGTCGCCGGGCTTGTGCTGCAAGCTGCCACCGTTGCTTCGCTCGAGAGTGGGGGTTCGGGTTTCGTTATATAGGGGAGTTTTATGGTGATTTTTAAGGACGGTAATGGGTGGTTAAAATGGCTTCTAACGAGTGGGGGAGAGAGAGGACCGAGGAACTGGTTTTTAGAGAGAGAGAGCACGGTCGGGGAGAGAGAGAGTGTGTTGTCAGCTGTCGGAGATGGAGAAGATGAGATGAGGGAGAAGAAGAGGTGGGTCGTCGTGGTGCAAGTTTTTTCTCGCTTTTCTTCTCCTCTCTTCGTTATCTTCCTCCCTGCGTAAATTTTCCGGTTCTCTACCTTGTTTTTTTTCTTTTTCTTTTCTTTCACTCTCTGCTTTCCTCCTCAGATTTTCACGTAACTCTCTTCTTTATTTTTTCTTTTTTTTCTCCCGGTGCTTGAGCTGCAGATGGGTATTTATAGTGGGAATAGGCATGCATTTTACGTGTGTGATGCGTTGTTGCCCTCTGCGTGTTGCAGAGGGTCGAGGTGGTGTCTGTGGCCTCTGCAAAAATGCAGAGGCTCGAGGGAATGCGAGGGTTGTTCCCCGCACTGTTCGTGTTTCGAACAGTCGCGAGGGACATGCCAAATTTGTGTTGAAAAAAAAATACAATTTGGTCCCTCAATGTTTGATTGGTTCAATCAGCTCCCCCGATTAGTTTTAAACTTTTAATTTTACGCTAATCGTATCCCCGTCAAAATTTCAACAAAGCAACCTTAAATGTGCGCACTTTTTTTTTATTTTGGTCCTTGGTTTTCGATTTGCGCGTTTTAACCCTCAATTGACCGTTAAATTCTCAATTCGTTCAATTTGGTCCCTGATTTCGCATAATTGACTTAAAAATTCAAATCGGTCTCCGAAAATTCCATTCTCATCAATTGAGCCCGAATTAAATTCAAGAAATTGATTTCTCATTGACTAAGCCCTTAATAAAATTAATTTGATCAATTTAAAGTATAATTAAGTCCTTGCACTTAATTAAATCCTTCAATTGGACCTTAAATTAATTCCTGATCATAATTAAATTTTAAATTTGTCGACGATTAAATCGAATCAACCCATAAAAAAAATTAATTATGTCATTTAACTTAGTTTTTACACAGATTCATCCAACGATAAATTATTTTTGCCTTAAATCTGTATTTTTCTCTATTTTTGGAACCAAAGAGATACGATTGGACTCGCGAAAACAACCAAAATTTCCAGATTGATTTTTCTACCCACATTGGCTCCTTTTATTTTATTTTTGTTATTTTTTTTTTTTTTTTGGGAGTAACCCAAAAATTGGGTTACGACAACTTACTTGTGATTATTTTTATAGGGTTATTAAATAATTAATTAGTATTTTGTGTGTTAATTCAATCATTAATTAGTATTTCTTTTGTTTCTTTATTTTTTTTTGTCTTTTATTAAAAAAATAAGATAATAAATAAAACATTATAGTAGTAAATACATTGTGTTGTTGTGTGCATTCAAATAGTGTATTAATTGTTTTTTTTTAATATTAATTTATTTAAATATATTTTATTTTCTCATCGAACTTTTTATATTAATTACCTTTCTATTTTTTCAAAAAAAATCCTAACTATTTTTTTAGTTTAAAGATTTTATTATTTTTATTTTTCATATTATATTTTTAATTTCTTATTTAAATGGAATTATTTTCTTATTCTATATTAAACTTCAAGCTCAACCACAGTTTTAACCAAACATTTCAATTTTAGTTATGAACTGTAGCTAAAAGTGTTTTTCATATAATTATTTTTTTTAAACCTCAATCACAAAAGCAAAAGCAATATCAAACATACTCGACTTCTGTTGGGTTAATTATGACAAGACTTGCAGCTACATTATGTAAATTAGGTTTAGTTCCGTGTGTCTAATTCAGAAATGGCTAAAGAAAGGACAATCGTATTGAAAACATGATTCATCTGTTGCAGAAAACCATGGAAAAAGCTTGTTGGTGAAGAAATATTTGGGAGATGTGGCTTTCAATAACATTACAAGGCTAGCATTTGGGAAGCGATTCATGAATTCAGAGGGCATAATTGATGAGCAAGGCCAAGAATTCAAGGCGATTGTTTCCAATGGACTTCGGCTGGGTGCATCCCTGACCATTTCAGAGCACATCCCATGGCTTCAATCGATGTTTCCACTAGAGGAAGAAGCTGTTGAAAAGCATAACGCTCGCCGAGATGGGCTAACCAGAGTTATCATGGAGGAGCATACCAATGCGCGCAAGAAAAGTGGAGGTGCCAAGAAACATTTCGTCGATGCGTTGCTGACATTGCAGGAAAAATATGACCTTAGTGAGGTTACAATTATTGGTCTTCTATGGGTATGAATGCACGTTTCGCTTCAAAATCTTAAAACAATATGGTGATTTCGTTTTTGCTATCAAATGAATCATCGGCCGATTAGCTACGACTGATTATGGCCCAATTAAACTCGAACCTAATAATTTGTGCAGGACATGATTACTGCTGGCACGGATACAACAGCAATCTCAGTGGAGTGGGCAATGGCTGAGCTAATCAAGAACCCTAGGGTTCAGCAGAAGGCTCAAGATGAGCTAGACCGAGTGGTTGGGCTCGAACGTGTCATGACAGAAGCAGATTTCCCGAATCTCCCTTACCTGCAAGCTATAGTCAAGGAATCGCTGAGGTTGCACCCGCCAACACCACTGATGCTACCTCATCGAGCCAAAACTAGTGTTAAAATCGGTGGCTATGACATCCCCGAGGGATCAATTGTTCACGTAAACGTATGGGCCGTGGCTCGTGATCCGGCACTGTGGAAGAACCCTTTAGAGTTCCGGCCAGAGAGGTTCTTCGAGGAGGATGTAGACATGAGGGGACATGATTTCAGGCTACTTCCATTCGGAGCTGGAAGAAGGGTTTGTCCCGGTGCACAGCTCGGTATCAATCTGGTCACGTCTATGATCGGTCATCTGCTTCACCATTTTCATTGGACCGCCCCTGATGGTGTCGAGCCCGAGGAAATTGACATGTCAGAAAGACCTGGAGTTGTCACTTACATGATGACTCCACTACAAGCAGAGGCTACTCCTCGCCTGCCTCCACACTTGCACAAACGGATGGCATCAGATATGTGATTCGCATTTTGCTGCCATGGTTGTGATCGGGTTATTTCAGTTTTTGAATCGGAGACGGTCCATGTCTTGTGTGCATGGACTCGACAAAATCAAATTAGGTTTTTGTAAAACTACTATTTAAGTCCCTGCATTTTATTTTTAAACATGCTAGTCCTTGAATAATAATTGAAATTTAATATTAGAACCTGGAAAGCTCGTTTATGGAACCGTTGATGCCAATACTAATTTTATTTTATTTTTTTTATCATGGAATATAATCAATCAATGATTTCCTTCCTTTTTTTATTGCTATCCAACGAGTTTCTTTTCTTCTTTTCACTCCATAAACTAAAAAAAATCAAATGAATATTTAAAAAAAAAAACTGTAGAGACAATAAAAGAAAAAAGAAAGAAAGTTAGTACATCACAACGCACTTTTTGGTGGTTAGATAATTAATTAAGTGTTTATGCTATTAGGTCAATTCTTTATAGTGAAGAAAGGTGGTAGCTCAAGAATAATATTTTTATAGGGAGAAAGTATAATAAATATGCAAAAAAAGTACTAAAATTTAAGATTAATGTTTTTTTATTATTAGACGTGGATGTTTGGACAAACTTGTGTGCACCTCAACTAATTTCATAAATTCTGAGATTATTAATCATGTAAGACTCTAGTAATCATAGCAATCACAAAACTCGAACCTCGGACCACAACAAGATGAGCAAACCTCTTAATCCTAAAATCATATCATTAGATCACCTGCTAGATTGTTAATAATTTTTGTTTTGGCATGGAAATAAATGATATGTAATATTTATGTTGAGACTTGAGAGTGGAAATTATGAATATTTGTAGTTACAATAGTATTTACGAGAAATTAAAAGCCCGTATGTCTGCTAGTGCTTATCAAGAAACATAATCACATTCACATGCATATGTAGGCCTTATGCTCTAAGAGCAATACGACTCCCAATAATGCTCGACAAGAATTAAGAAGGAGGACAGAAAGAAACGGTAGTGAGAGGAAGAGTGTACGAGAGAGTGACATTGAAGCACGCGTTGCCGGTCAGGGGAGGTGCAGCCGTAGGGGGAGGTGGGTCCATTGGGTTTGATGTAAAAGGCTGAGCCACAGAGGCTAGGTGCTTGTGGTGTTGGTGTACTTTGGTCCCATCTTTTAGAGAGAGAAAAAAATAAACAGATTGTTTGTAATTCAATTTATTTGAAATTTTTAAGGATATTAATTTAAGTCTTTAAAACAAATCAGAAAAAAAAGTGTCTCTAAGTTGCTATACTAATTCCAAATAAAAAAAATACTATTTCAAAAACATTCCTATTTCTTTTCTCTAAAAACAACTTACAACTTCTTTATATTAGTATACAATGAGTAACGAAACTATTCCTTATATTATTTAAAAAGAAAATAATGTATTTATTATTATCCAATGAGTAAGGAAATTATTATTCTTTATATTATTTAAAATGAAAATAATTTATTTATTATTATCCAAGATCCAATGATTGACTACATAAATTATTTTAGATTGAATTTATTGACATTATATCCATCTACATAATAATTTGGGGACTTGGAGCGGCAACGCTTAGATTTATTAGAAGAAATATAAATAGCAACTACATATCTCAAACTGATATCATAAAGGAGCAAACTTTTTAGTTCTAATTTTATACCACTAAGCCACCTACTGTGATAGTGTTACATCTCCAATAAAGATTGAGTTGTCATATTTGAGAGAGATCTTGTGAAATGGTTTTGTTTGGATATCCCTTCATCAATTACTTTTATTTCAAACCTAAATTCAAGAAAAATATTTTATCTTATTTTTTTCAATGACATCAACGCTAAATTAGAATTTAAGAGATCAATTTCTCGAGCTATCAATTGCGATCATACTATTTATGTGTTTTGAATTCAATTTCATATGTGATTTAGCTCCAAAGAGGTTGAAAAATCATAAACTCATTGTATGTATCTTATGTTTAACAAATTGTGTCAAATAAGTTTTTTTTTAAATGAAGTTAATTGAGTATAATTTATTAAAATCAAAAGTTTATTTTAGTGAGTTAAATACCTTTTTGTCCATTTAAATTATTATTATCAAATTTTATTTTTAATATCAGCACTCATTTTATCACCTCTACTTTTTAATTGAAAATTACTGTTTTTTATTTGATTAATTGCGAAAATACAAATAAAATAATTGCTTAAAATGATATCATAGAGACTGAATCGTAAAAACCAAAAGGTGTCAATAATATAGAGAGTACGAGAGGTTTTGCCAGCACGATGCGCTGAGCTTTTTTATCTATGTAGAAAACTGATTAATTTTATATGTGTTGTATTTTATTATTTTAATATTTAATCAGTAAAATTATAATTGATAAAATCTATTAAAAACAGTTTTTTTTCACCAAAAAGTGATTGAATGTTGCTATTGTTAAAATATTTTTGATAAAATTTGTTAGAAAATTTTGCTAAGAAAATGAAAAGATTTATTACAAATTTATTGCCACGGATACCCTGGTTAAGAAAATACAAAAAAAGACACTTGGTTAAAAAAAAAAAGCTGAATTAGACACCTTGGTTATAAAAAAATATGAAAAAAAAGGTCCTAGTTTATTAAAAGAAAAAAAAAAAGGAAGCCAATCATTAAAAAAAAATGCAAGGGGAAAGCCTTTTTTTTAAGAAAATTATTTGACTTGAAAATTTAAAAACTATATCGCACTATGTTGCGGGCTAAGTGAATAATTTTTATAATTGTTTGGATTAAAGAAATTAATAGGATTTGCCAATCCAAAATTAAAATATAATATCTATATATGCAAAAATTAAATATAATAAAATAGATCACCACACCCTATTATAAAAATAGCAACATCGAAGCTTTAACATATAAAATTATCTTTGCTATTACTGTCAAAATAATAAAAATTATCATATTATCTCAAGGAAAAAAGCTGAAAAACAATTAAAAAAAGTAAGCAAGAAAAATAATTAAAATAATTCTTCTTCTTCTTCTTCTTCTCATCATCATCATCATCATCATCATCATCATTATTATTGTGTTAATAATGAAAAAAAAGAAAACAAAAATAAATGAAAGATTAAAAAAATCTAAATAACTTTAATAAAAGATCAAACAAAAAAATAAAATAAAAAATATCAGGAAAAAAAATTTCATTTGACTAGAAACAAAATAAAAGAAAGAGAAAATAAAAAAAAATAAAAAAACATAAAATAAAAATTATTAACTGAAAAAAAATCATTTGACTTGAAAATTTAAAAAATTGACCACACTACGTTGCCGGCTGAGCAAACAATTTTTATAATTGTTGGGATTAAAGAAATTAACAGGATTCGCTAGTTCAAAATTAAAATATAATATTTATATATGCAAGATTTAATATAATAAAACAGATCATCACAACCTATTATAAAAACAACAACATCAAAGTCTTAATATCTAAAATTATCATTGCTATTACTGGAAAAACAATAAAATCTATCAAATTATCCTTAGAGAAAAAAACTCAAAAACATAAAAAAAAAGGTAAGCAACATAAATAACTAAAATTACTACTACTACTACTACTACTACTATTACTACTACTGTGTTAATGATGAAAAAAACAAAAATAAATAAAAGGTTAATTTAAAAAAAAAACTTTAACAAAAGAAAAAAAAATTGTGAGGTAAAAAAATTTAACCTGACTTGAAAATTGAAAAAAAAAAAACCAATAAAAAACTAAAAGAAAGAACATAGGGAGAAAAAAAAAAAGAAATATCACTTTTCAAATGATTAACATAAAATTTAAGAGCCAATTTAAAAGAAAAAATAACACCTCAATAAATAAGAACATAAAAAAAATTAAAAATAAAAGATAAGAGCACACTTATATATACATGGACAAAACTAGGGATTATTCTATAAGTAAAAAAAATAAAAGGATTAAAATAAAAAAGTAAAAGTATAAGGGCCGACATGAAATCAAATGTCCAGGGATTAAAATCAAAAATTAAAAGTATAAGGGCCGAAATGAAAATCAAATATATTATCAATTTAAATCAAAGGATAAAGTTGAAAAAATCAAAACTTGTGTACCGACTTTATTGAGTTATTTAATCCTAATCCGGAAATTAAAAGAATGAGGACCGAAGTGCAACATTAACATTTAATTAATTTAAATCGAAGGACCCAATCGAATTAAATCAAAACTTATATAACAGAAATTAGGACCAAATACAAAATGGAAAGTTGAGGGACCGAAGTGAAAAAGTAAACAACTCGGGGGCCTCTTCTGCACTTTTGATGTTCAGAAAAGAGAGAAATGTGGCCAGCGGGTTTAACCGGAAAACGTCGCGTCCACGGCCATCCGTTGCCGAAACACGCCGCATCGGGAGGAATACCACGCGGCGGCGCCTCGATCGAGACGGCGGTAACCAATTTCCGGTGACCGGATCATACCTCACGCTCCACTTGAACAGGGCGTGAGGCGGAATGCCGTGGGTCGCATGCACCGCATGTGCCGACCCTAAAACGAGATAATAATAATTTGAAATTGTCAATTACCAGTATACCCCTATTCCGAAGTCAGCACTTTTGTCTTATTAGGGGTTGAATCAGTATTTAGCCATTTTTGGAAAATAATAAAAAAATGCAAAAGTGTGGCGAACCGGATCGGACTGGTCTGGACCTACACGCGCAATGACCACGAAGCCCCTTAGTCTAGCGGGCGGTTTTTGTCTTTTTCGGGCGGTGTTTTCCAGTGAATACACTGTTCATTGACGAGAAAAAAAATGGTGGACGTCCGCGTGCGATGCACCGGATTAAATTGCGAGTGAACAGTGCACATGAGTCTACAGCTACAGTGAACCTACAGTAAAACAACGATCTCTTTTAGGTTTTTTGTTAATATATCTTAAATCTTGTTATTTAGCTTGAGAAAAAGTTTTGAAAAGTCATTCCAACATGCTAACTTTAATGAAAAATAAATGTTGTTTAAGTATGTAATAATGATAAATAAGTATTCTTGATATTAACTAAATTGAGAGACAAATATCTATCAAGTAAATATTAACGAAACGAATATATATATATAATATTCGTTAATATTTACTTATAATATGAAATGTGTGCCACTTTTAATTTCAATCTTTTACGGTGCAAATAGATACAGATTATTGTAGATTGTGACAGTACAATTATCATTTTATCCCAGGATCGAAAAATTTAATGCCTGGGACCAAGGTTATTTTAGACATTTTTCACAGGACATGGATGGTATTTCTGAATTCTTTGCACAGTAAAAATACTATTTTACCATTGGTTGCTAAGAAAATGACGTGGAACAAAAGTGGGTTATTTCATTTTTTCATAAATTTGTGCACAGTAAAACTACAAAAATGACCCCTGAAAAAGACAAAAAAGAAGCCTTGGAGCCTAGGGTATTGTGGTACTTTCACCTCCGATTTTTTCGTAGTTATCGTTGGGTCCAGGGGTGTATAGGTAATTTACCATTTTTTATTATTTCTTTTCCGTAAAATTGTAGGTGTGTCGTATGCACGCGCATTTTAGGTGGCACATGCAACATATTCAAGCAATGGAAACAGCTCTTCCACTATGTCACCTGGTGAGCCGACATGTCCTCTACCTCCCAGTATGACGTGTATCTGAGTACGGTGGTCGGTGAATTGCCGGTGGGTCCCCAGGGGCCTGGCCTAGCGGCAACGACACCCTCGCCACCTTTGGTTATTACCCGAGGTGGTCGGTGTTCGAGCCTCGACGACCAATCTTTCGAGATCCCCCAGTAAGAGCACGGGACAGTAGGGGGTTTACACATGCTCTGAGCCCACAAAGTGCGCTTTCCGGGTCATGTGGTTCCCACGTTATCCAAAAAAAAAGAATTGCCGGTGGATAGTTTTTTTGTTTTTTCTCTCCTGCCATTGGGAAATACACTTCATTCCTTGTGGTTTGTAAATGCTTTATTTTTTGTCCCTAGGCTTTTGATTTCGCTTTTATTATTGATTTCTTCTATGAAAATTTTGATTTGTTGCAATGATGCCCTTTAATTGAAAATGATTATATATGTTGGCTTTCATTTTAGCTCTTATTCTTTTGATTTTTGGTTTGCTTTTGGTTTGCTTTTGGTTCCTATAATTATTTTGGTATGCAGGTTTTAATTTGCTCTTATTGGGTCATCCAATTAAAATTTGTCATATATTCTACCTTTTAATTTGATCCTTATTCTTTTAACTTTTTTTAAAATTACACATCAATTTTTTTTAAAAAAAAATGCCTTTATTTGTTTCGGTTCCAAGGTTTTTATTTGTTTCAATTTTTTTCTTCGATTGGAATAAATTATATATATTTTTTAATTTGTTTTAATAGTGTCCTCCAATTGAAATTGGTTATATATGCTACTTTTCATTTTGGTACTTCTTTTTTTTAATTTTTTTAACAAAATTACAGTACAATGTTTTTTAAAAATACTTTTATTTTTTAAAAAAGTACTAAATTTTAAGGATAATTTTTTTTTATTATTAGACATGGATGTTTGGGCAAACTTGCGTATATCTCGATTAATTTCACAGATTCTGAAGTTATTGATCATGTAAGACTCTAGTGGTCATAACAATTACAAAACTCGAACCACGGACCACAACAAGACAACCAAACCTCTTAATCCTAAAATCATATCATTAGATCACCTGCTAGATTGTTAATAATTTTTGTTTTCTTAATTTTTGTTTTGGCATGAATAAATGCTATGTAATATTTATGTAGCGACTTAGAGAGTGGAAATTATGAATATTTGTAGTTGCAAGAGTATTTATATATCTTAAATCTTGTTATGTGGCTTGAGAAAAAGTTTTGAAAAGTCATTCCAACATGGTAACTTTAATGAAAAATAAATGTTGTTTACGTATGTATTAATGATAAATAAGTATTCTTGATATTAACTAAATCGAGAGACAAATATCTACCATGTAAATATTAACGAAACGAATATATATAAAATGAGATGAAAATGAGAGAATATGGTATATAGATGAAGTGTTTGTGGTTAAGGTTGTTTTTGAAAGTTATTTTCATTCAAAATACATTAAAATAATAATTATTTTATTTTTAAAAATTATTTTTGATATCAGTACAAAACAATAATCTAAATTATTAAAAAAAATTAATTTAATATTTTTTTTTCAAAAAACACTTCTACACCCCGGAGTAGAATTTGAGTTCAAAAAAGAAGAAGATGAATCAATATAAAAAAACAAGGGGCAAGCATTGGGTTCATTTTTTCTAATATGGTGTTAGGCCATTGGTTTGGGCCCAGGCTTATTTTTAAGCCTCGTGAATGTCATCGTTATAATAGGCTTGAACCAGCTAAAAAGTTATTTTAAAAAAATACTAATAAATCATGACCATCATTTTTCTTTCTTCCTCGCATATTTAGCACTCTTTTTTTTTCATTAGTTTACTCGTCGAAATTCAACATTAGGGATTATGTTAAATATATGTTCTTTCTATTTTAGATTTATATTAAAAATATAGTTTGATTAAATATAAATATTTGAGATGTGAATTTTTGATAAATATAGTTTGATTAAGTTGATTTGCGTCAATTTGTCAATCTACATATAAAATTATGAAATCAGAATGACTTCATATAAACCAAATAAAAATTAATTATAAAGCTCAAGTTATAATAAATCGATGAAACAAAAAAAAACAATTAAAAAAATAACCCGAGTCAACTTAGATTAACTAATCAAACTTGAGATTTAGATCATGATATTAAGATAATCCAATAAAAAAATAACTTTATGAGTTATGATGATATATAATAAAAAATGAGAGGAGTTGTACATCCGGACAATTGGGGTGAAAAATTGTCATTACATTTTCATGACACCAATTACTCATTTCTGATATTCACATCAACCACACTTGTAACAAAAACCCTCAGATCCATCAATTTTTCGCCATCTTTCCTTAAAAATCCCTTCAAATGGTGAATGGTCCACTACGTGCCAACTCCCATCTCAATATATATATATATATATATAAGAAATAATTACAGTACAATTTTAACTACAATACAATACACTTTAAACACCCACAAATATTTTCCAGTGATAGTAATAAACGTATATATTGTAAACGGCTATATTTCAATATATATATAGACATCTCTCCAAGCTTTTCTTACCCCATAAGCTTCAAAAACTAGCATCTGCCCTATAATATGGCTCTGCCTCTGTCAGTTCTCGGTTTCGATCTTTGTTCTCATTGTTGCCTACATTCTGTACCGGAGGCTGAGGTTCAAGCTACCACCTGGTCCTCGACCGTGGCCGGTCGTCGGGAACCTCTATGATATTAACCCTATTATGTTCAGATGTTTTGCAGAGTGGGCTCAGGCTTACGGACCAATTGTCTCGGTTTGGTTTGGTTCAGCTTTGAATGTAGTTGTGTGTAATGCGGAACTGGCTAAGCAAGTTCTCAAAGAGAATGACCAGCAGTTGGCTGATAGACATAGGACTCGGTTGACTGCGAGGTTCAGTAGAGATGGCAAGGACCTCATATGGGCTGACTATGGTCCTCACTATGTGAAGCTCAGGAAAGTGTCTACTCTTGAGCTTTTCTCGGCTAAGAGACTTGATGAACTCAGACCTATTAGAGAAGATGAGGTGACTTTCATGGTAGAATCCATTTTCAAGGATTGCACCAATCCAGGTTTGTCGTATAGAAGTATATCTCTTCCACTTTCACCGTATTTTTTACGGGTTTTTTTAGAACACGCATACTATTGTAGAAATATATAGATATATTTAAGGTATTTCTTTTGTGCCAGATAGCTAGTAATCACACTGGTTGCAGTGCCTCATTCGAAATTGTCTAATAAAAAATGGTCTTGAGTTCATGATTTATCTCTTGCAGAAAACCATGGAAAAAGCTTGTCGGTGAAGAAATATCTGGGAGATGTGGCTTTCAATAACATAACAAGACTAGCATTTGGGAAGCGATTCATGAATTCAGAGGGGATAATTGATGAGCAAGGCCAAGAATTGAAGGCAATTGTTAACGATGGATCTAGGCTGGGTGCATCGCCAACCATGGCCGAGCACATTCCATGGCTTCAATGGATGTTCCCACTAGAGGAAGAGGCATTTGCCAAGCTCGATGCTCGACGAGACAGGCTAGTTAGGTCGATCATGGAGGAACATAACAATGCACGGAAGAAAAGTGGCGGTGCCAAGAATCATTTTGTTGATGCATTGCTAACACTGCAAGAAAAATATGACCTCAGTGAAGTCACATTTATTAGTCTCCTATGGGTATGTGCGCACTTTTCGCTTAAAATCTCAAACAATTTGATAGATAGAAGTTTCTCAATGCTGTCAATTGAATCTATGATTGACTAGCTATGACTAATTAGGGTTTAATTAAATTTGTATCTGATATTATGTGCAGGACATGATAAGTGCTGGCATGGATACGACAGCAATCTCAGTGGAGTGGGCAATGGCTGAGCTAATCAAGAACCCGAGGGTTCAGCAGAAGGCTCGAGATGAGCTAGACCGAGTGGTTGGGCTCGAACGTGTAATGACAGAAGCAGATTTCCCGAATCTCCCTTACCTGCAAGCTATAGTCAAGGAATCGCTGAGGTTGCACCCGCCAACACCACTGATGCTACCTCATCGTGCCAAAACTAGTGTTAAAATCGGTGGCTATGACATCCCCGAGGGATCAATTGTTCACGTAAACGTATGGGCCGTGGCTCGAGATCCGGCTCTGTGGAAGAACCCTTTAGAGTTCCGGCCAGAGAGGTTCTTCGAGGAGGATGTAGACATGAGGGGACATGATTTCAGGCTACTTCCATTCGGAGCTGGAAGAAGGGTGTGTCCCGGTGCGCAGCTCGGTATCAATCTGGTCACCTCAATAATCGGTCATCTTCTTCACCATTTTCATTGGACCACCCCTGATGGTGTCGAGCCTGAGGAAAATGACATGTCAGAAACACCTGGACTTGTCACTTACATGATGACTCCATTACAAGCAGTGGCTACTCCACGCCTGCCTCCACACTTGCACAAACGGATGGCTTCAGATATGTAATTTGCACTTTGCTGAAAATTGGCACTTTGCTGAAAATCCATATCAAAATCCCTGAAGGATTTATAATTCCTGAAGCCTTTTGTAATGAACCCAGAAGTGTTTATTCTATTAAATTATAAAAATCTTTATATGGGTTAAAGCAATCTGGTCAAATGTGGTATAATCATCTTAATAAATACCTCTTAAAAAGAGGGTTTGAGAATGACGAGATTTGTCCGTGTAATTTTATTAAGAAAACAATATCCGGATTTGCTATTATTACAGTATATCTTGATGATTTAAATATTATTGGTACTCCTGAAGAGCTCACAGAAACTGCAACCTATTTGAAAAATGAATTTGAGATGAAAGATCTCGGAAAAGATAAAATTTTGTCTTGGTTTACAGATTGAACCTTTTTCAAATTGAATATTTATAGGGACAATGCTCATCCTTTGAGTACATCTATGGTTGTTCGGTCACTTGATCCGAAAAATGACCCTTTTCGACCTCCAGATGAGAATAAAGAAATTCTTGGTCCTGAAGTGCCATATCTTAATGCTATTAGAGCACTTATGTATCTTGCAAATTGTACAAGACCAGATATATCTTTTGCAGTAAATTTATTGGCAAGATATAGTTTCACTCCCACAAAAAGACATTAGAATGGAGTCAAACATATATTTCGCTATCTCCGCGGAACAACCAAAATGAGGTTATTTTATTGTGGATCAAATTCACAATTGTTTGGATATGCAGATGCAAGTTATCTCTCTGGTCCCCACAAAGAAAGATCACAAACAGATTATCTATTTACCTATGGCAATACTGCAATTTCTTGGATAGTTGTTAAACAATCATTAGTGGCTACTTCATCAAATCATTCAGAAATTATCACGATATATGAAGCAAGTCAAGAATGTATTTGACTAAGATCAATTATCCAGCACATTAAGATAAAATGTGGATTGTCAGCCATTGAAAATAGTCCCACAATATTATTTGAAGATAATGTTGCTTGCGTCACTCAACTCAGAGGAGGCTATATTAAAGGAGACAAAACAAAGCATATCTCACCAAAGTTCTTTTATACTCACGAGCTCCAACAAAAGGAAGAAATTGATATCAAACAAATAAGATCAAATGATAATTTAGCAGACTTATGTCCATAATATTGGAATGTGTCATCTTAATGATTTGTCATAAGATATGTACTTTTGAGGGGAAACCAATGCAAATTATACTCGTTTTGCTTCGCTTAGGTTTTTTCCCACGGAGTTTTTCTTTGCAAGGTTTTAATGAGGCAATTTGATATTGTTTTAATGAATCCTGAAGTATTCATATATGAATCTTAAAGTATCTATATAAAGTCCTCCATTGAATTTTAAAGTATATGGTCATTCAAGGGGAAGTGTTATAAATTCATAATAAATTATATTTATATGTATTGAATGTCCATTACTCTTGAGCTTAGACTCTTGGATTTCCATAACCCTTGAGTTCATTTCCTTTTTCTATAAATAGACCACTTGTCTTGTATTCCTTACACCTTTGAAATATCGAAGAATTCATAATAAGAAAGGTATTTCTCTCTTGTCCTTTTTTATTATATTTTGATGTCTATGTTCTTCTATGTGAATTATTTATTCTTTTTATAACAACTTTCTAATTAATCTAATATTGAAGAACAATTTTGAAAAAGGAAATCAATTAATTTATGAGTTATGATGATATATAATAAAAAATGAGAGGAGGAGTTGTACATCCGGACAATTGGGGTGAAAACTTGTCATTTCATTTTCATGACACCAATTACTCATTTTTTGAAATTCACATCAACCACACTTGTAATAAACACCCTCAGATCCATAATTTTTCGCCATTATTCCATAAAAATTCCTTCAAATGGTGAATGATCCACTACGTGCCAACTCCCATCTCAAATTCTCAATATATTTGAGCTAAAATACAAAACACTTAGAAATTGTTAAGAGTATAAATTCATATATTTCAGAGTTGTTTTTTCATAACAATTGAGAATGAACTTATAGAGTAATTACAAAACTAATTTAGCTTAAGATAAAAGCTACTTTAGCCCTACTTTATACAATTTCCATATCTGGAAATTAACGGCCATATTTAACAGCTATATTTTAACGGTCATATTTTAACAACCATATTTTAACTCTCTCCCTCAAGTTGGAGCGTAGATATTTATCATGCCTAACTTGTCAATAGCATCACAGAACGCCCTTCCGGAGACTGTCTTTGTGAGAATATCGGCTAACTGATCTTCGGACCGAACAAATGGAAGTTGTATAATTTTCCGATCAAGATTTTCCTTAATGAAATGTCGATCAACTTCAACGTGTTTGGTACAATCATGTTGAACAGGATTATGAGCAATTTTGATAGTTGCCTTATTGTCACAGTGTAGACCCATAGATGTTCCATAATCAATTCTCAGGTCTTGTAATACCTGTTTAATCCATAGTAATTCACAGACACCATGAGCCATTCCTCGGTATTCTGCTTCTGCACTTGACCTTGCGACCATTTTCTGATCTTACTTCTCCAAGTGACAAGGTTGCCTTCTATGAACGTAAAATATCCTGATGTTGATCTCCTATCAGTCTGATTTTCTGCCCAATTTGAGTCTGTATAGCCTTTAATATCTTAGACCTCCCCTTTAGAAAATAAAAGTTTTCTTCCTAGTGCACCTTTTAGATATCTTAAGATCCGATATACAGCTTTCATATGTTCTTCTCCTGGTGAATGCATGAACTGACTTACCACACTTACTGCATAGGCAATGTCTGGCCTAGTATGTGATAAGTATATTAGTTTTTCAACTAATCGTTGATAAAATCCTTTGTCTGCTGGGGTTTGATTTTCTGCTTGTCCTAGTTTGTGATTCATTTCCATAAGTGTATCTACCGGTTTGCATGCAATCATTCCAGTTTCTGCCAATAAATCTAACACATATTTTCGTTTTGATAGACATGTCCCCGTTTTTGACCTCGAGACCTCAATCCCTAAGAAGTACTTCAGTTGTCCGAGATCTTTCATTTCGAATTTCGATGCCAGAAACTGTTGTAGTGCCTTTCTTTCTTCTGGATCATCTTCTGTTAAGACCATATCATCCACATATACTATTAGTGTCGTCACCTTCCCTCATTTGTGTTTTATAAACAAAGTATGATCTAAATTACTTTGCTTATAGCCAAACTCCTTCATCGTGGATGAGAATCTTCCGAACCATGCTCGAGGTGACTGCTTTAGACCATACAATGTCTTTTTTAATTTGCATACTTCAGTTTCACACGAGGACCTGTTTTTAACTCCAGGTGTTAATTCCATATACACTTGTTCTTCGAGATCTCCATTTACGAAGACATTCTTGACATCAAATTGTTGTAAGGCCCAGTCTCGATCCACTGCTATAGATATGAGAATCCGGATGGTGTTCATTTTTGCAACTAGGGCAAAAGTTTCTTGATAATCCATTCCATACTTTTGTGTATATCCCTTTGCGACCAATCTTGCTTTGTATCTATCAATACTCTCATCTGCATCCAGCTTTACTGTGAACACCCATTTACATCCAACTTTCTTCTTTCCTTTTGGTAGTTGACATAACTCCAAAGTGTTATTCTTCTGAAGTGCCTCCATCTCCTCATTCATCGCCTTGATCCATTTTGGGTCTGCTAATGCATCTTGTACATTACTAGGAATAAACACATTAGATAATTGATTAACAGTAAATGTATATGATTATGATAATCTATAGGTAGAGATATAGTTACTGATGGGGTATTTAGTTTTGTTTTTGGGATCGGGTTCATACTGTTTCTTTGGGACTCCTCAGTTTAGTCTTTGTGGGTACCTATTGATCACATTATTTTCTAAGACAGGAGTTTCATTTATCTCATTAGAAATGGGATTTAGTGATACCTGAGGTGACCAAGGAGAGACATTCTCGGTTGATTCTTCGGTTAATGGTGTAATCGTTGGTAATTCCAGAGACATAGGGGGAGTCGTTTCTAAGATCATTTCGGTCTATGTAGAATTCCAGGTTATCATAACCTGGTCTCATTTCCTTTAACCCTTCATTTTTCTCTAATTCGAATATATTTTCGTTCTCTTCAATGTTACTCTCCCCCTGAAGAGAAGACCCGGGAACTCCTCCTGAATAGTAGGGTTCAGATTCTCGAAATGATGCATCTAGGGTTACATGTAGCTTTCGATGGTGAGGATCATAGCACCGATATCCTTTTTGGAACTCCGAGTAACCTACAAAAATACACCACTTTGCACAAGGATCCAGTTTGCTTTGCAGGACTTTCGGGATGTGGACATATACCGTACAACCAAACACTCATGGTTCCAGATTTGGTAGATGAGGAACAGAGAGAAGAGATTCCATTTTCTATTGAGGATATTGAAAATCAATTGCACTTGATGGTATTCGATTTATTAGGTAAGCAGCTGATTTTACTGCCTCTCCCCAATAGTATTTTGGCAGATTCATGCCAAATAGCGAAGCACAAACAATTTTCATAATCTGTCTGTTCTTCTTTTCTGCTAATCCATTCTGCTGTGGAGTATATGTGTAGGAGGTCTGATGTCGAATTCCATGATGATTTAAAAAATCACCTAACACTTGATCCATGAACTCCGTACCATTATCTGATTGAAGTGTACGAATGTGCCGTTGGTATTGGGTCCGCACCGTTTTGTGAAATTTCTAAGAAACTATACCTACTTCACTTTTATTCCGAGAAGAGATATCCGAGTACATTCATCAATAAATGTAACAAAATATCGTGCATTAGAAAAAGACGTGATCTTTGCAGGACCCCAAACATCCGAATGAATGACAAATGGTTCCATATTTTTCTTCATACTTGGCAAATAGGAAATACGGTGGCTTTTCGCCAGTTCACAAATTTCACACTGAAAATCCAAAATACTTAAACTGGAAAATAAATGTGGTTGTAATTTTTTAAGGTACCCGAATGAAAGATGTCCGAGTCGTCGATGCCACAACCATACGAGAGCGTGAGCATGATCCTTACTTCTGGTCTGATGTGTGTGACCCATCATTGACCCCCTCTTTTCCGTTAACTCTAAATAATACAGGTTGCCTCGCCTAACACCATAACCAAGAATCTTCCGGGTTAGAATGTCCTGAAAAACACAAAACTGAGGCCAAAACGTTACCGTGCACTTAAGAGTAGCAGTGATTTGACTCATTGACAAAAGATTATACGCAAGAGATGGAACAATAAGGACAGTATCTAGGGTTATAGTGTCAGTCAAAATGATAGATCATTTCCCTAGTAACAGGGGAGATACTACCGTTAGCAGTGCATATAGCTGAATGTGAGGAGGGTTTATGACAAGTTAATTTATCGGAATCGCTAGTCATGTGACTAGATACACATGTATCAATAATCCAAGTGCTATTTTTAGTAATAATAGAATGTGCAATTTTTTTTCAATGATACCTGGATGGACCACATTCGTTGTAGGATGTACCTGGTCGATTTCGGTCAGAATTCCCACAATTTTTTCAATATTTTTCCGAGGTTTTTTCGTAAATTTCACCAATTTGGATAGCCAATAATTTCATAACACCGTGGTTTCAAATGCCCCGACTCACCGCAGTGTAAACACACCATCCCACCCAGGTTTTTGTAACCCGAATTAAATGGGTGTCCGTGACCCATTTGTTTTTCATTTCTTCCCGTCTGCCTCTCACTTTCATTTCTCTCATTTCTCTCATTTCCAGCCTTGAACTCGGCCTCATCACTTCTCCACCCGCTCATTTCGACTCCTTTTCTGTTCAAATACGTTTGTTATGAGTTCCGATTCTCAAATGCGTTTGCCTGTTCTGCCTCCTTTTTTCTCTAGATGGGTCTATTGGGTCTGTTGGATCTCGGGAATTTCTGTAGGTGTTTATTTTCTGTTGGGTATGGGTTGATTTCTGGGTTCTGGGTTTCTGGAATTTCGGTGATTTCTGGGTTGATTTCTGGGTTTGGGGTTTCTGGGTTTGTGATTTGGAATTTCTGGTGAACAACCACCGTGAACACGCACGGGTGATCTTAGCAGAAGATTAACACGAACAAGATGAACTGGATGAAGAGGATGAACAAGATGAACACGTACGGTGATACGTATGCACTGTGATTTTGGTATTTGCAGAACTGTGATACACCAATGAAGAAGCACTGTGATACGTAGGATGAACACTTACGGTTTGTGATTTTGGTATTTGCAGAGCACGCACGGATTCTGGGTTTTTTCGTGATGATTAAATTCTGGGTTTTCTGTGGGGATTGATGGGTTTTTTTCTGGGTTGTGCTCTGGTTTTTTTTGTATGAACAGTGATGATTTTGGCTCTTGATTGCTACAGTGACTGTTGACGAACTAACACTGTAGCGATCGAATTTCTGGGTTTGAGTTTCGATGAACAGTACGGTTGATGAACAAGTACTGTGCAGATTCGAGTTCTGGGTTTTTACCAGACAGAAAAGAAAAAAAATTGCAGGAATTCGATTTCAAAGAAAAAAATTCGAGATTTGCTCTGATACCATGTTAAAAGTATAAATTCGTCTATTTCAGGGTTGTTTTTCCATTACAATTGAGAATCAACTTATAGCGTAATTACAAAACTAATTTAGCTTAAGATAAAAGCTATTTTATCCCTAGTTGATACAGCTATATTTTAACGGTCATATTTTAACTATTATAGTAATAAACAACTATATTGTAAACGGCTATAATTCAATATACATATATATATACACATCTCTCCAAGCATTTCTTACCCCAGCATCTGCCCTATCGTCATCTCTTTTTTCATAATATGGCTCTGCCTCTGTCAGTACCGGTTTCGATCTTTTTTCTCATTGTTGCGTACATTCTGTACCGGAGGCTGAGGTTCAAGCTACCACCTGGTCCACGACCGTGGCCGGTCGTTGGGAACCTCTATGATATTAACCCTATTATGTTCAGATGTTTTGCAGAATGGGCTCAGGCTTACGGACCAATTGTCTCGGTTTGGTTTGGTTCAGCTTTGAATGTAGTTGTGTGTAATGCGGAACTGGCTAAGCAAGTTCTCAAAGAGAATGACCAGCAGTTGGCTGATAGACATAGGACTCGGTTGACTGCGAGGTTCAGTAGAGATGGCAAGGACCTCATATGGGCTGACTATGGTCCTCACTATGTGAAGCTCAGGAAAGTGTCTACTCTTGAGCTTTTCTCGGCTAAGAGACTTGATGAACTCAGACCTATTAGAGAAGATGAGGTGACTTTCATGGTAGAATCCATTTTCAAGGATTGCACCAATCCAGGTTTGTCGTATAGGAGTATATCTATTCCACTTTCACTGTATTTTTCAAGGATACGCATACATTTTTTGTGCCAGATAGCTAGTAATCACACTGGTTGCTGTGCCTCAATCGAAATTGTCTAAAAAAAATGGTCTTGAGTTCATGATTTATCTGTTGCAGAAAACCATGGAAAAAGCTTGTCGGTGAAGAAATATTTGGCAGATGTGGCTTTCAATAACATAACAAGACTAGCATTTGGGAAGCGATTCATGAATTCAGAGGGGATAATTGATGAGCAAGGCCAAGAATTGAAGGCAATTGTTAACGATGGATCTAGGCTGGCTGCATCGCCAACCATGGCCGAGCATATTCCATGGCTTCAATGGATGTTTCCACAAGAGGAAGAGGTACTTGCCAAGCTCGATGCTCGACGAGACAGGCTAGTTAGGTCAATCATGGAGGAACATAACACTGCACGGAAGAAAAGTGGCGGTGCCAAGAATCATTTTGTTGATGCATTGCTAACACTGCAAGAAAAATATGACCTCAGTGAGGTCTCATTTATTAGTCTCCTATGGGTATGTCCGCACTTTTCGCTTACAATCTCAAAACAATTTGGTAGATAGAAGTTTCTCAATGCTGTCAATTGAATCTTTGGTTGACTAGCTATTACTAATTAGGGTTTAATTAAATTTGTATCTGATATTTTGTGCAGGACATGATATTTGCTGGCATGGATACGACAGCAATCTTGGTGGAGTGGGCAATGGCTGAGCTAATCAAGAACCCGAGGGTTCAGCAGAAGGCTCGAGATGAGCTAGACCGAGTGGTTGGGCTCGAACGTGTAATGACAGAAGCAGATTTCCCGAATCTCCCTTACCTGCAAGCTATAGTCAAGGAATCGCTGAGGTTGCACCCGCCAACACCACTGATGCTACCTCATCGTGCCAAAACTACTGTTAAAATCGGTGGCTATGACATCCCCGAGGGATCAATTGTTCACGTAAACGTATGGGCTGTGGCTCGAGATCCGGCTCTGTGGACGAACCCTTTAGAGTTCCGGCCAGAGAGGTTCTTCGAGGAGGATGTAGACATGAGGGGACATGATTTCAGGCTACTTCCATTCGGAGCTGGAAGAAGGGTGTGTCCCGGTGCACAGCTCGGTATCAATCTGGTCACCTCAATAATCGGTCATCTTCTTCACCATTTTCATTGGACCACCCCTGATGGTGTCGAGCCTGAGGAAATTGACATGTCAGAAACACCTGGACTTGTCACTTACATGATGACTCCATTGCAAGCAGTGGCTACTCCACGCCTGCCTCCACATTTGCACAAACGGATGGCTTCAGATATGTGATTTGCACTTTGCTGCCATGGTTGTTACTTGGGATTGTATTAGTTTTTGAATTGGAGATGGGTTAGAGTTTAGATGGATCATCACCAAGTCTGAAATAAAGAACAACAGCTACATGTGTTGTAATAAATGATAGGAAAAAAACATAAGCTGCAATCAATATTTTGTATGCGTTGTCAACTCAAGCTTTTTCTATATAGACAGATATTATTTGAGAAGGTATAAAAAGCCACATCTATGCGTACAATATATACAGATCCAAACATAAAACACGGTTGCCGGAGTAGTGTGTTTATTGTTCTATATCATACCGCCGGTAGCGGCACACAAGGTTTTAGCATATTATGGCATCAAATTCACATAAAACTTTCCTTCCGTGTTCTTAATTACTTCAAACTTGAATTTTTCTTCTTTTATTCCCCTCCTCAATTTCAGAAGCAGATTGAATTTGGCATAATCTTCAATGACCTGCATCATCAAACCATGGCAAAATCAGTCAGAAAGCTTCCACATTCACATACCATAACGCACACAGATTACAAAGATCAATCCAAGTAGGGTCAACAGAAGCAAGATTTCAGGCCGCGACATTGAAAAATGCCAACCTTGGCTTTCGCCACAAGGATCTCTAAGAGTTCATATGGGTACAATGAGTTGGATCTCTTCTGAATGGAATTAACAGCATGATTTGCTGCATCTTGGACCTCAAGATCATTTGTTGGCACCATTTTCCATCCTGATCCATGATCATCTGATTTGCATAACGTGCCTGATTAATCACTATTTTGCAACTAAACTAACTTCTACTCAATAACACCCTTTTAAACAAAATCTACAGTTAACTAAGATTGTACAGATCCAATCCCATTGACACCAGACTTGGCTAATTTAATAAGAAAAAATAGCCTTACACCGAAAAATGAAAACATAAGAAAAAAACCTCACAGGCCAGTTCCATTCTCATTACAACCATCAGCAGGAAACAAATAAAAACACAATCAAGTGCTTATATCTATATGTGTATCTATATATATAAAATATGATCCATTACCTGGTTTAACACCGAGGTCAGTGGAAGTACCCCCTTCAACATGCTTGAATTCCTGTAACTGCTTGAAGTTCATCCATGGCTTCACCCAGACTTTCACTTCATACATCTTATTGTTACCAGCATCAGTTGCCTCCACAGTAAGGTGGTATAGCTTGCCAGCAACCACCTGCTCTTTCGCCTTCAACACCCTCACAAACTCGAGAATAGCATTCTGCAGACAATATCCAAAGTAAATACTAAGAAACCTAAGACCTTGCCAAAAAAAGGTATCAAATTGACAAAAAATAAATACAATAAACAGAAAGGTTAGAAAATTATCGCTTTGATTTTATGAATTCATTTAATGATCAAGTTGAACTCAAATTATTTTTTAAAACAAATAATTAGAAAAAAAATTCATCTTAATTTCTAAAATCATCAATCGAATATCAATCATCCTGTCGAAAAATATTCAAGCCATAAGATCGATAAAGACTAAATCAACAAATAAATCCCCCAAAAATGGAACAAAAGAACAATTCTAGTAAATAAAAAGTCAGAACCCATATCTAATCTAAACAAAAACTCAACTCAAAACTATACGCATACAAATGTACCTATGACCTCTCTCAAATCATCAACATATTTGACGACAAAAAAGAGAAAAAAAAGAATTTACAGAATTGCAATGAAGAAAAGATAAAAAGATCAAGAAAAAAAACCTCTTTCTTGTTATGTTCTTGAACAGCAAATCGAGCGAGGCTATCAATCTCTGCACTATTTTGAAAACCTTTACAATCATGAACACCACCGAGCTTCATCTTCAAGATGTTGTCCTGTGTGCAGAGACCCAGTTCAGTATAGCACCCACAGAGCAAAACCAAGACACTCAAGATTATTAAAGAGGATTTATTCTCCATCGTCTTTGTTAAATAGAAATGAGATCTACTCGGTTCTCTGCGTCTGTTTCTTCTCTGTTAAGAATAAATTCTCGCAGATATTTAGTTAACTTGTGGTGGTTGATTTTGAAAGGTAGTTGACACCGCCTTCCCTCTTTAAGAGCTGGGCTAAACTTGAAATCACAAAGGGCTAAGCCCAAAACCAAAGAGTGAGAAAATAATCCAAATATGGGCTTCAATCTAAGCAAGGGATTCATATTTTAACTCTGCTCAAAAAACATATAATATGAAAATCGTAGTAATTAAATTCAATCCGAACCTAGGACTGGGAAAGATAATTGATTTACATTAATTAAAAAATTCATTGTTTTATTAAAAAAAAAAGTTTAATAAATATTATAAAACAAGAACTCAATTTAATTAGTATTGTCATGGAATATAAATTGATATTTCTTAAATTTAGTATTGTCCATTAGTCAATCAAATCTGAGTTTAATAAATGCTATAAGATTTTTGAATTTTTTTTATTAGTTTGTTTATAAAGCAAGCATTCAAGTTGAAATTAAATTATTTATGAATATTTTACTTCAATTACATGAATTATGATTCATTGTGTTTGAATTGCAAAAATTGACGAGCTTTAAGGAAACTAATTTTTTGAGTCTCTTAGAAATTAAGTTAGGTGATGAGGAGAAGATCATCGAATTATATTTATGTCAATGATTTTTTTGACAAGTGGCAGGTTTTAATTCGGATCAATGATATTCTAAGAACATATTATAAGTTTTTACTTAATGTAAATGCAATGTAATTTCATTAAATATTTATGAATTTTGAAAAGTAATATATATCACTACTCTTATATATCACTACACTTGAGGACAAACAAACGGAAAACGGTCAGGAAAGGAAATTTCCTCCAAAGAAGAGGAAAAGAAACCGCCTATCTGGTTTGGTGGAGTTCTCACTTCACTTTTGTCTAAAAAATCCACAGATCCCTACTTTTAGCGGCTTGTTCCCTTCTTCAAAAGCTGTATAGAGAGGGAACAAGAAAATAAATATAACGTAATGGGGCTAGAAATTGTGGATCCAAATTCCTGCATAAGAGGATGCTGTACTAGCAATTCAATCCCGCTTCACCTCCCTCCTTCTTCCTACACTCTCCTTTCTCCAATTGCCAAAGGTATGTAAAGGGCTCTTCCAATTCTCTGACAGTTCGAGTCTTTTTAAGTTTTTGAATGTGGGTTTTCTTTTTTGTGTGTGTAGGGGCTGAGAGTGTGGTTTATGGAGCTGTTTTGGATGGGAGAAAAGTTGCTGTTAAAAAACCAATCTTGTCCACTTCTGAGGACATTGATAAGTTCCATAAGGAGCTTCAAATCTTATGGTATCTATCCCTTTAACTTGTTTTTGATAACGGGGATATGTGGTTTGCAATAATTTTAGATTTTAGTGGGTTCTAGTGAAATTCAAATTCCATTGCAATTTGTTGTTGGAAACAAAACAAGAGGTTTTGCTGCTTTAACATATTGGGATATGTTTAATTTGTACTTTTTTTAATCTTCCCATTGGTTTTCGTGGAATAATGAAGCAAGCTAGATCACCCTGGAATTGCCAAGCTGGTTGCAGCTCATGCAAAGCCTCCAAATTATATGTTCTTTTTTGAACTCTATGAATCTGGTAATCTTTCTGAGAAGCTACATGTGGAAGAATGGAGTCCAAATATGGATCAGGTGTTCATAATCACGGTCCAGCTGGGTATGGCTTGTTTTAACTCTAAAAGTTTTATCTGTTTTATTTTCTTACTTCAAGATTAAATTTTTCACTAAATCGTATATTTTTATTGATTCGGTTAGTTAGAAGTTTTTTTTTTTTGTAAGGACATTGTAGGGTGATGTTACATTGTTTTTCTTTTTCACTGTTTTCTTCTTCCAGCAAAGGCTTTGCAATATCTGCATAACCACGAGATTGTACATAGGGATGTGAAACCAGCAAATATTCTGGTAATTATATTTCTCAAGCTTCAAGTCAATCCATGGTTTGCTTTTTGGTATTGGAAATTGTTGAAACACAATTTTGAGATTTTTTTTTTCAATATGATGCAGCTTGATGAAAACCTCTGTCCACACTTAGCAGATTTTGGTTTGGCAGAATACCAGAAAAATCTTAAGGGAGTTTCTCTTGAGAACTGGAGATCATCTGGAAAGCCAACTGGTGGTTTCCATAAAAAGAACATGGTTGGCACACTCATTTACATGGCTCCCGAAATATTGAGGAAGGAGATTCAAACTGAAAAATCAGATGTCTATAGTTTTGGAATATCCATCAAGTAAGACTTTAAGGATGTTTCTAACTTGCAAAGCTTCTGTTATATTTAACCAGGAGAAGAATTTTATTTGCATGTTTTTACTTGAGCATTTAAATTGTAATTGGGTAGTTCAAATGAGAAGTTTTTGAAGCCTACATAATTTTTTAAATACTCAGGCCATTGAATAGGAGTAATTGAATATGATTCAATTAAATCATGTTTAACCTTGGCCGAGCAATGGAAAGACAAATCCTCTTGTGGTCTCTATATTGATACATTATAACTTGTCTATGTAGTTTCTTGATCAGCTATGTACCTGTCGCTGCGACAAGAAGTGATACAATATGTTTTGCAATTAATTTTTCCACTGAATAGTTATTGAAGATTCATGAAGAAAATGTGGCCCAAACAGTAGAATGAAAAAAAAATTAGTTATATTGAGTTAGGCTTTGTTAGTTGAGAGTGTCAAGAGCTATATATATCAGTTTAGGCAGAGCTTGATTAGTTATGCAGCTTTACATGCTTAGACTGAAGTCCTTACCTATTCATTAAATAAGGTTTTTATTCTCATATACCCTGACACTTTTTATTCTCTCTATGTCGCATGTTAAAATTATTCGTATGGTTTTTTCTCCCCTATGGAAAAGAAAATTCATATTAAAAATTTTCATGTACCCAGGCACGCTTTTTATTCTCTTTAAGCCACATATTAAAATTATTCATATGGTTTTCTCCCCTATGGAAAATAAAATTCATTTCTATTGTATTGCAGTGAGCTTCTGACTGGTGTCGTCCCATATACTGATCTTCGTGCAGAAGCTCAGGTCAGTCTTTCTTTTGTTTGATTTCTTATTTATATCGTCTTTCATTTTATTTTATTTTCTATTTCCTGAACTATAGTTATCTGTTAGAGTTTCTCTTGTGTTCTGATGGAAACCATTTTTTGCTATGTTATCTATTTAGTTGGTAGCTTCTCTGATTTCTAGTTCATTTGATGTTTCTCGTCTGCTTTTATTTATTGGTGTCCTGTATTAGGAACAATTGATAGCCAGAATAACTTCCTAATATCTAAATGTATGTGTTATCTGTAAAAACATGCACACTGTAAATGTCACATTAATCATTCCATTGATTTATCTACAATGTTTGATAAAGTATGCACATACAGTCATATCTAAAACACGCATGGAGCAGATCATAGCTGTTCGATTTATGTGATTAGGCTAAGCCAGCTTGTAGAATTTGAGAATGCAAAGTTCTTTTTATTACATTCTCGTGGACATTCAAAACTATGTCTGGCATGTTCTGCTTTCCACTTAACATAAATAATTAGATTTTTTTTTGGTTTTGGTTCCATAAATGCTGGCAGGCTCATACTGTACTGGAGATGAACTACACTGAACAGCAACTTACAGCATCTGTGGTGTCTGGTAAATTACGACCTGCTCTTGCTGGTCTGGGTTCAGGTGCTTCAGCAAGCATACTTTCATTAATACAGAGATGTTGGGATGACAATCCTCAAAATAGACCTTCTTTTACTGATATACTATTGGAACTTGATCCTATCTTGGAGAGCAGAAAGAAATCAATTGGAAAAGATTTTTCCCTTGACAAATATTCTATTTCACATGGAGATCAGCCAGCAGATAGTGCCAAGAATCTTACAAAGTACCAGGAGATTATTAACTGGTCCACTCAGGGAGAAATTCTATCAAAGGCTCCTGTAGTAGATTCCAGTTTAAGAATCTGGCTTAATTGCTCAAATGTTGGTTTGGTTTATCATCCAAAACTTTCCTGGGGATCCTTTGCCACATGCGGTAAAAGGGAGACTATGGAAGATACCCACTTCCTTATGCCCCATATGTGCAATGAAAAGGATATCCATGCTTTTGGTATCTTTGATGGTCACAGAGGTATGCTCGCATTCAATAGAAATCATACTATGGCCATGAATTTGAGGAAGAATAAATTCAAATTACCTTTAGAGCATAGTAGACAATTAATCACAACATTCTAAGATATCAGTAGGTTAAAATCATTCTTCCTTGATCTAAGCCCACTACATTAATTCTATTGAAAAAATAAATCTAGTACCTTTTTTGTTTAGGAGCACATTCAAAAATCCATTTCGTTTTATTATTTTTTTCTTGTTTGAATTAATAATACATGTTTACCGGTTCATTTTCAGGTGCAGCAGCTGCTGAGTTTTCAGCTCGAGCATTACCTGGATTTCTGCAAAGTACTGGTTCTGCCAGCAGGTAGCAACTTTTGGATGCTTTCCCCTTTCAAAAACATTTAAAACTACAGCAGGCCCTTTCTTAAAGTAATTAAACCCTTTACATGAATGCAGCCCTAGAAATGCATTAGTTGAAGCATTTGTTAGTACAGATGCTGCATTCAGAAACGAACTGGATACTCATCGTAAATCTAGGAGAGTTGTTCAGAAAGACTGGCATCCTGGCTGCACTGCCATTGTTGCTTTAATAGTTACAGACAAGCTTTTTGTTGCAAATGCTGGTGATTGCAAGACAATTTTATGTCGGGCTGGCAAAGCCTTTCCTCTAAGTAAGGTCAGCTACATTTGTTTACACGAACTGTTTTCAGTTCAGTGGCTAGTTATGAGTTTTTATTTTTCTGAAACTGGTTGGACTTTGAAAAATCAGGATCATGTTGCAAGCTGTATTGAGGAGAGGGAGCGTGTGCTTAGTGCTGGGGGACAAGTTAAATGGCAATTTGATACTTGGAGGGTTGGACACGCTGCACTCCAGGCAAGTAGTGTTTGTTCCTAAACAAGTCATTTATTTTTATGATTCATCGCCAGATAGCTGCGTGTTTAATTGAAGGCTATGATGAACCTTGTATCCACTTGCAAACTATAAAATTTTGAGAGAAGTCTTTCAATTGGAAAAGTATTCCCATTATATCTCAGTATATAAGTATGATACTATAAAAAATATTTATATTAGTGGGATATCCATTTATATAACTGATGCATATCAGTTGGACACTTCGACTGGACCCGTACCCAGTAATTGCTTCTGATTTCAAATATTGGCCTTCAGACTGACATTTACAATTGGATCTTCTCAAAATATATTTAGGCTTCCGATTTATTTTAGGTTTTAAATCTGAGTAAAAAAAATCACGGTTCAGTGAATCTTTTGCTCTCCTACTGATCTATCTTTGTTATTTGGGGAAGTTTTATAAACAGTGACAAAGAAATGTTTATAGCCATCCTTCCCTACCACCCTCTCTCCTGTGAAAGACTTAAATTAATTAATTTCTTTTAACAGGTCACTCGATCCATCGGTGATGATGATCTGAAGCCTGCTGTAACTGCAGAACCTGAGATAACCGAAACTGTACTGTCAGCGGAAGATGAATTCCTGGTAAGGACCACTGCTTTGACTACCTCTTGTTATCGCGAGCAGTTTCTTGTGCACTGAGTTACTTATTGCTTCAGTTTTCTTTCTTGAAGGAACAATGTGGTTCTAAAAGAAATGTCAGTGTTGGAAAATGGATATGCTGCCTTGTTAGAACTGCTTCCCATTGTTTTATGACTACTTTTATATGCTTTTGTATCGGCACACACAATGATCTGCTAGCGGAAGTTATCATAGCGAAAATGATTACAAACGAACACATTTTCTGATGTTCCATTGGATGTGAATGAAAGCAATGTTTTCAATTTCCAGGTGATGGGCAGCGATGGACTTTGGGATGTCATGAGTGGTGCAGATGTTATAAGCATAATCAAAGACACCGTCAAAGAACCTGGTATGTGCTCGAAGAGATTGGCAACAGAAGCCGCAGAACGAGGCAGCAAAGACAACATTACAGTCATTGTTGTCTTCCTACGCTCAGTATCGACAGCTGAGAGAATTTATTAGGCAAACTGAAAATTATGATGATGCACAGATCTATACAAGGTAATGCATGCTCTTGCTCGGTCTTCACTGCTTAATGTAGTTCATTCATTCATTTGTATGGTAATAAATTAGTGTATTAATTTATTTTCGCGAAGGCTTGTCGTGAAAATTTGAAAGTATGGATCATTGATTGCTAATCACCTGTACTACTGCAGGCGATTAGCGAATTTAAATGTATGAAAGGGGCTATAATGCTCTGGAACAATAGAGAAAAATGAACGAACAATATTCCAAGTGTTTGTGCATGAACAAAATCAAAGAGCCTGCCAATCTCACCCACCATATTCAAACAAAAAGAGATCACAAGAACATAGCATAGCTGACAAAAGGGTAGATAAATTCAAGTGTTTGTATTTACAAATTGTGAACTATGCTAAACCTAAAAGGCTGCACCAAACATTAGAACTTTTGTGTAAATCAATAGTCCTAGGAAACAATAACAAAAATATCATGAAATATAATTTTGATTCTGGTTTATATATTGAAATATTTCTATTTGGATTGAGATAATTTGATAGTGTAAGAACACACTGAAAATTTTCTTAGGTTTTATCAAGACAGCATTGACCGCATTCACTACTAGTGAACCTGGAAGTACCTTCTACACCAACCTGGAAGTACAATAGCCCTAAAATTTTGCATCCAAATCAGTAAAATAACTGGACTGTCGCATTGTCTCGATCGATTATCTAACTCTAGCTCTGTGAAACCCATCGTCATCCTCGATTGTATTCAAACCCACCGAGAATTAACTCTATAAAGTTTATTAAAAAAATTAAGAACTTTGAACAGATCAGAAAATACTGAAATTCCAAAAGTCTGATTAAAATAATAAATCCAAAACAACCTAGTACTTAAAATAATAAATTAATTCACTAGATCATATAATAAGTCATTCATATAGTTTATCTAATTTGGAGCCTCATCTAGTTGTGTATCCTCACCTACATACTCAAAACCTCTGATTACCACAAGCTCAAATACTGTTTTGCATTGCACAACACATGGATAGGGTTATGATCTTCATCAACCTGTTTAGCATTGTGTTTTAAAAGTATTTAAAAAAAATAAAAAAAATTATTTTTTATATTAAAAAAAAATTAATTTTTATATTAAAAAAAATTGGTGTTTTTATTTCATTTTTATATGCTAATATAAAAAATAATTTTTAAAAAATAAAAAATTATCATTTTAATGTATTTCTGAATAAAACACACTTTTAATAACAACCTTAACCACACTTCCAAACGAACAAGCGTGGCAAGTTAGCATAGAAAGAAAACTTGGTTTTAAATATGAAGCTACGGGTTTTTTGCTTGATAAGGAGAGATCAGCTGCATTCATATAGGAAAATATAATGGCAAGTAATCAATTAGAAAATCCAAATCAATTTTGGAATAAAAAAAAAGAGGGTTTACATAAACATCCCTATATCTTAATCTAAAACAGAAATAGATTTGTTCTTCTTTTTTTCTTTGTTTTTTTTTTTTGTATGGACTTGAAATATTAAGAACATCTGCCAACTATTTTTTTCCGAAGGGCTCATCATAGCGAGCTTCACATAAAAGCAGAACCCAGAAACTAAAATGTCCTTTGACACAAGTGTTGGAATTGGATTTATTTTTATATTTGGTTGAAGTTAGTAGAGAATTCAACTAATAATCAAATGTTATTTCACAAATAAAAAGATGGGGTTTAAACAAATTCCTCATGAACTGTATAAGTAGGCCAAAATTAGCAGATGATGCAAGAAATACTGTCCCTTAACCTCTAAAATTGGTCTACAGAGAACACCTGCACATAAGCATAAAATGCCTTTATTAACCGATCATACACAGTGAAAGAGAGACTGTTGAATTATTCATGTATATCATCATTACAAATTCCAATGTACTATTTTCCATTTTCAGAGCAAACGATCTGATGACAAAAAGTTTGTGATCTACAGAACAGGTTTTGAATTCGAGTCAGGGCATGCAACTCTTGTAAAAACCTGGGACAACCGGGATTTTACTCGGATTCACAAAATGTGTTTTTCAAGAGATGGGATTTATTTACATCAAAAAAAAATCTGAGTAGAGGTGATTAGTAATGTATATCATCATTTCAAACTGAAATGTGCTGCTTTCCATCTACAGAGCAAACAATCTTAGTAGAAGTGATTAGGGATCATCTCAACCTCATTTTCTTGAACGAGTTGTCCGGAACTCCTTGCAGCAACATCGTAGGAAATGTCTCGGACCAATAGTTGGTGGGATAGCTGTCACCTTCGACTTCATCAGACTTGGCGAGCAAGGAATCCGAGTCTAAGCATTCGTTCAAGTCGCTGCCGTTAACAGGCTGGGCTGCACTCGCTGCATGTACTCTGACAATGGGGATGAAATTTAATTGCGCAGGCTCCACTTTCAGGGCATGTTTAAGATTGATGTTTTCTGGTTCAATCTCAAGAGTAGTTTCAGCAAGGCCAACTCCATTCTGGTTTTCAATAATCACCGGTTCTTGAGTGTGAAAAATGAAGGGTTCATGGTTGCTGAACCGCCTTCGTCCTCTCTTCTTCCGATTCCCCTCGGCCGAACTAAAAATGAGGGGATCATTGACACTCCTATCTCCATCTCCGCTTCTCTTTTCTTTAACCACCATAGCTTCCTGAGATGGTGCAAAACTTGAACCAGGTCGAGAAACTAAATCCAACCCACCTTGTGAAATCGCAGTTTTAACAGTTCCAAAATCATATAACTTTGCAGAGATACAAACTTGGCAAGCAACCAACTTCTTACTTCTAGTTCTAGATCCAAGAATCACACCTTCAGCGTTAATCATTTTATTATCAATTAAAGGAGATAAAACAGTAGAAACTGACCTATCAAGGTAACCCACTTCAAGATTATCAGCATTCAGAACCTTTATAGCCGGATTTTGATTTTGATCACCAGGCTTTCTTCGATGAAGTACAAGTCGAACTGATTCACGCTCATTGAAGAACACTGTACAATATCCGCTACTCACTATAACACTGGCCATAGCAAAACCAACAATGGAGGTTTCATTGAGGAGAACTTGTTGTGGTGGAGAATAATCCCAATCATAAAAAGAAGAAGAAGAATCGTCCCAGTCATCAAGATTGTAAAGGCTCACTAGGTCTTCGTGAAACCCTTCTTCTTCCATAAGAGAAGATGAAAGAACGATCAATCAGTTATTTTCTTGTTTCTTTCCTCCTATGAATGAAGAGAGAGAGAGAGATTTTTGGTGGCCGAGAATCTAAGCATGTATGAGGTTAGATCGTTTATGCCGGTAATTCCGTTATATTGTTTGATCCACCAGTTATTCACAGTTGATGAAAGACATTCGATTAAAATCTCGGGCAGGTCCTGTGGATTTCTCCAGCTTAAAGGTTTGACTGGCAATTCAACTTGGATTATGCTCTTGGTCTCTAGTTACCTCGATCAACCCTCACACCGAGAGATCTAATTGAAATGTATTTTCCAAAACAAGATCGGTTACAAGTGGGACAAAATAATTATTCGGATAGATTTAGCCTCCGAGATCAGGGGAGAAAACATTCTGACTATGATAGTTGGCAGAACTTTTGATGGAGCTTTCATTATGCTTTTAAAATAAGAGCATGTATATAGGGCAGAGCAAGAACTCACCAAGCTGTAATCAATAAAAGTCATCAATTTTGCAATATAGGGGACAAAAAATAAGGACTATTTTAGAAGGAACGAAAAAAATTAAGAAATTAAAATAAACTAAAAAAATTAAAAGAATAAGGGTTGAAATAGAATATATATATATATATATATATAGTCAATTTCAATAGAATGATAAAATTGAAAGAAATCAAAACTTCAACAAAATATATAATCAATTTTAATTAGAGGACAAAACTGCAACAAATAAAAACTATGAGACTGAAAAAATTAAATGCATTTAAAACAAAACAAAAATAATCAAAAGAATAAAGGCCAAAATTAAAAATAACATTTATGATTAATTTCAATTGGAAGATAAAATTGAAAGAAATCAAAACCTGCAGACCAAAAAATTAAAGGAAACAAAACAAACAAAAAATCAAAACAATAAGAGCTGAAATGAAAATCAACGTATATGATTAATTGCAATTAAATGGTACAATTGAAAAACAACAAAACTTCTACAGAAGAAATCAAGAAGAATAATGAAATAAAAAGATCAGGAACTGAAATCAAGAAGAACTCAAAAAAAAGGGACTGGTATGTGAAGAAAAAAAATGACCACCGGCAACCATTCGCCATTTATACGTCGACATGAAAACCACCATATGGAAGAGGCCATGGTGGCGCATCCAAAGACATGACGGATGAGAACTTTCACAAGCTACAGGACACTGAACGCGCCTCCCAATAATAACAAAAAAATTGAGCATCAAAATACCATTATGCCCCAGCGTGTGTTTTGTCGTTTCGAAGGGTATTTTAGTAGTTTAATTGTTCACCCAACTATGAAACACTGAAAATGCCCTCACTGTCAGTTAATTATTTCTTTCTTATATGAGGGTAACGATGTTAATTCACTCTTCACAATAAGTTTAAAAAACCAAAAATACTTTTGACCTTTTTTAGTTTTTTGTCTACTTTCAAGGGTAAGTTTGTCGTTTAATTATTCAGAAAATACATAAAAGACAAAATCACCTCCAAACATTCAGATAATGCCAACTGGTCCCATGGAGAAGTCAGAAATACCCCAAAGACTAAGAGTTAAATTTTGTGAATTGAAAGGCAAAATGGTAATTATACTATTACAATCCACAATAACTTGTGTCTCTTCTTTAATAAATATATATTGATTAAAACTAATTAGTACGAGTGAAATCTGTAGTGGAGTAAATTAAATTGATTAGATATAAATGATTGTATCTATATTTATTTATTTTAAAAAATAGATATTACTGATCGGGAATTTATAATATTTTGTCTGTGAAGATTTTGTACTACCTTAGATTCGCTTCTAGGCAAAACTAGAAACGTTATCGGGTTTTTCTTTTTTTATCAATAATACAGTAAAACAGCATGTATGCTATAAATATTATAGATTTGTATAAAAATATACATATTATACCTATACTATAATACCTTTTATAAGGAATTGTATTTATATATAAATTTACAAATTTATTATTATTACTCAGATTTATTAAATTTATTAATTATTCAATTTAGTAATTATTGAAGGTTAGGGCAAGAAAGAGCAACTCCTCATATCATAGTCCAAGCATATAAAAGCAGAAGTGGAATTATGAAAAAGAAAAAAATGAGTTATTAAACTTCAATTATAGTCCAAGCCATTTTTAGTTTATATTAAACTTCAATTTTATGGGTAATAGACTTTTCCCCCAAGCATGATTGAACTTCGTTTTTGGAGGGGGTGTTAGCCTTGGATTTTCAGACAAATTGATCATGACTCGATGAGCCCCATTTAAATGAGTATTAGCCTTAGATTTCTAACCTTGTTCATATCCAAGATCTTTTTAGTTGGTATTAGATTTCAATTTTATGGGTAATAGACTTTTTCCCCAAGCATGAGTGAACTTGGTTTTTGGAGGGGGTGTTAGCCTTGGATTTTCGGACAAATTGATCCTGACTCGAGGAGCCCCATTTAAATGAGTATTAGCCTTAGATTTCTAACCTTGTTCATATCAAAGCCCTTTTTAGTTGGTATTAGACTTCAATTTTATGGGTAATAGACTTTTCCTCCAAGCATGATTGAACTTGGTTTTTGGAGGGGGTGTTAGCCTTGGATTTTTCGGACAAATTGATCTTGACTCGAGGAGCCCTATTTAAATGAGTATTAGCCTTAGATTTCTAACCTTGTTCATATCAAAGCCCTTTTTAGTTTGGTATTAGACTTCAAATTTTATGGGTAATAGACATTTTCCCCCAAACATGATTGAACTTGGTTTTTGGAGGGGTGTTAGCCTTGGATTTTCGGACAAATTGATCCCCGACTCCACGAGCCCCATTTAAATGAGTATTAGCCTTAGATTTCTAACCTTGTTCATATCCAAGCCCTTTTAGTTAGTATTAGACTTCAAATTTTATGGGTAATAGACTTTTCCCCCAAAGCATGATTGAACTTGGTTTTTGGAGGGGTGTTAGCCTTGGATTTTCGGACAAATTGATCCCTGACTCGACGAGCCCCATTTAAATGAGTATTAGCCTTAGATTTCTAACCTTGTTCATATCCAAGCCCTTTTTTAGTTGGTATTAGACTTTCAAATTTTATGGGTAATAGACTTTTCCCCCAAAGCATGATTGAACTTGGTTTTTGGAGAGGGTGTTAGCCTTGGATTTTCGGACAAATTGATCCTGACTCGACGAGCCCCATTTAAATGAGTATTAACCTTAGATTTCTAACCTTGTTCATATCAAAGCCCTTTTAGTTGGTATTAGACTATCAAATTTTATGGGTAATAGACTTTTCCCCAAAGCATGATTGAACTTGGTTTTTGGAGGGGTGTTAGCCTTGGATTTTCGGACAAATTGATCCCTGACTCGACGAGCCCCATTTAAATGAGTATTAGCCTTAGATTTCTAACCTTGTTCATATCCAAGCCCTTTTAGTTGGTATTAGACTTCAAATTTTATGGGTAATAGACTTTTCCCCCAAAGCATGATTGAACTTGGTTTTTGGAGGGGGTGTTAGCCTTGGATTTTCTGGACAAATTGATCCTGACTCGACGAGCCCCATTTAAATGAGTATTAGCCTTAGATTTCTAACCTTGTTCATATCCAAGCCCTTTGTAGTTGGTATTAGACTTCAAATTTATGGGTAATAGACTTTTCCCCAAACATGATTGAACTTGGTTTTTGGAGGGGTGTTAGCCTTGGATTTTCGGACAAATTGATCCCCGACTTCGACGAGCCCCATTTAAATGAGTATTAGCCTTAGATTTCTAACCTTGTTCATATCCAAGCCCTTTTAGTTGGTATTAGACTTCAAATTTATGGGTAATAGACTTTTCCCCAAACATGATTGAACTTGGTTTTTGGAGGGGGTGTTAGCCTTGGATTTTCTGGACAAATTGATCCCTCGACTCGACGAGCCCCATTTAAATGAGTATTAGCCTTAGATTTCTAACCTTGTTCATATCCAAGCCCTTTTTAGTTGGTATTAGACTTCAAATTTATGGGTAATAGACTTTTCCCCCCAAACATGATTGAACTTGGTTTTTGGAGGGGTGTTAGCCTTGGATTTTCGGACAAATTGATCCTGACTCGACGAGCCCCATTTAAATGAGTATTAGCCTTAGATTTCTAACCTTGTTCATATCCAAGCCCTTTTTAGTTGGTATTAGACTTCAAATTTATGGGTAATAGACTTTTCCCCCAAACATGATTGAACTTGGTTTTTGGAGGGGTGTTAGCCTTGGATTTTCGGACAAATTGATCCTGACTCGACGAGCCCCATTTAAATGAGTATTAGCCTTAGATTTCTAACCTTGTTCATATCCAAGCCCTTTTAGTTGGTATTAGACTTCAAATTTATGGGTAATAGACTTTTCCCCAAACATGATTGAACTTGGTTTTTGGAGGGGGTGTTAGCCTTGGATTTTCGGACAAATTGATCCTGACTCGACGAGCCCCATTTAAATGAGTATTAGCCTTAGATTTCTAACCTTGTTCATATCCAAGCCCTTTTAGTTGGTATTAGACTTCAAATTTATGGGTAATAGACTTTTCCCCCAAACATGATTGAACTTGGTTTTTGGAGGGGTGTTAGCCTTGGATTTTCGGACAAATTGATCCTTACTCGACGAGCCCCATTTAAATGAGTATTAGCCTTAGATTTCTAACCTTGTTCATATCCAAGATCTTTTAGTTGGTATTAGACTTCAAATTTATGGGTAATAGACTTTTCCCCCAAACATGATTGAACTTGGTTTTTGAGGGGGTGTTAGCCTTGGATTTTCGGACAAATTGATCCCGACTCGACGAGCCCCATTTAAATGAGTATTAGCCTTAGATTTCTAACCTTGTTCATATCCAAGCCCTTTTTAGTTGGTATTAGACTTCAAATTTATGGGTAATAGACTTTTCCCCCAAACATGATTGAACTTGGTTTTTGGAGGGGTGTTAGCCTTGGATTTTCGGACAAATTGATCCCCGACTCGACGAGCCCCATTTAAATGAGTATTAGCCTTAGATTTCTAACCTTGTTCATATCCAAGCCCTTTTAGTTGGTATTAGACTTCAAATTTATGGGTAATACACTTTTCCCCCAAACATGATTGAACTTGGTTTTTGGAGGGGTGTTAGCCTTGGATTTTCTGGACAAATTGATCCCCTGACTCGACGAGCCCCATTTAAATGAGTATTAGCCTTAGATTTCTAACCTTGTTCATATCCAAGCCCTTTTAGTTGGTATTAGACTTCAAATTTATGGGTAATAGACTTTTCCCCCAAACATGATTGAACTTGGTTTTTGGAGGGGTGTTAGCCTTGGATTTTTCGGACAAATTGATCCCCGACTCGACGAGCCCCATTTAAATGAGTATTAGCCTTAGATTTCTAACCTTGTTCATATCCAAGACCCTTTTAGTTGGTATTAGACTTCAAATTTATGGGTAATAGACTTTTCCCCCAAACATGATTGAACTTGGTTTTTGGAGGGGTGTTAGCCTTGGATTTTCTGGACAAATTGATCCCCGACTCGACGAGCCCCATTTAAATGAGTATTAGCCTTAGATTTCTAACCTTGTTCATATCCAAGCCCTTTTTAGTTGGTATTAGACTTCAAATTTATGGGTAATAGACTTTTCCCCAAACATGATTGAACTTGGTTTTTGGAGGGTGTTAGCCTTGGATTTTCGGACAAATTGATCCCCGACTCGACGAGCCCCATTTAAATGAGTATTAGCCTTAGATTTCTAACCTTGTTCATATCCAAGCCCTTTTTAGTTGGTATTAGACTTCAAATTTATGGGTAATAGACTTTTCCCCCAAACATGATTGAACTTGGTTTTTGAGGGGTGTTAGCCTTGGATTTTCTGGACAAATTGATCCCCGACTCGACGAGCCCCATTTAAATGAGTATTAGCCTTATATTTCTAACCTTGTTCATATCCAAGCCCTTTTAGTTGGTATTAGACTTCAAATTTATGGGTAATACACTTTTCCCCCAAACATGATTGAACTTGGTTTTTGGAGGGGTGTTAGCCTTGGATTTTCTGGACAAATTGATCCTCGACTCGACGAGCCCCATTTAAATGAGTATTAGCCTTAGATTTCTAACCTTGTTCATATCCAAGCCCTTTTAGTTGGTATTAGACTTCAAATTTATGGGTAATACACTTTTCCCCCAAACATGATTGAACTTGGTTTTTGGAGGGGTGTTAGCCTTGGATTTTCGGACAAATTGATCCCTGACTCGACTGAGCCCCATTTAAATGAGTATTAGCCTTATATTTCTAACCTTGTTCATATCCAAGCCCTTTTTAGTTGGTATTAGACTTCAAATTTATGGGTAATACACTTTTCCCCCAAACATGATTGAACTTGGTTTTTGGAGGGGTGTTAGCCTTGGATTTTCGGACAAATTGATCCTCGACTCGACGAGCCCCATTTAAATGAGTATTAGCCTTAGATTTCTAACCTTGTTCATATCCAAGACCCTTTTAGTTGGTATTAGACTTCAAATTTATGGGTAATACACTTTTCCCCCAAACATGATTGAACTTGGTTTTTGGAGGGGTGTTAGCCTTGGATTTTCGGACAAATTGATCCTGACTCGACGAGCCCCATTTAAATGAGTATTAGCCTTAGATTTCTAACCTTGTTCATATCCAAGCCCTTTTAGTTGGTATTAGACTTCAAATTTATGGGTAATACACTTTTCCCCCAAACATGATTGAACTTGGTTTTTGGAGGGGTGTTAGCCTTGGATTTTCGGACAAATTGATCCTGACTCGACGAGCCCCATTTAAATGAGTATTAGCCTTAGATTTCTAACCTTGTTCATATCCAAGCCCTTTTAGTTGGTATTAGACTTCAAATTTATGGGTAATACACTTTTCCCCAAACATGATTGAACTTGGTTTTTGGAGGGGGTGTTAGCCTTGGATTTTCGGACAAATTGATCCTGACTCGACGAGCCCCATTTAAATGAGTATTAGCCTTATATTTCTAACCTTGTTCATATCCAAGCCCTTTTTAGTTGGTATTAGACTTCAAATTTATGGGTAATACACTTTTCCCCCAAACATGATTGAACTTGGTTTTTGGAGGGGTGTTAGCCTTGGATTTTCGGACAAATTGATCCTGACTCGACGAGCCCCATTTAAATGAGTATTAGCCTTAGATTTCTAACCTTGTTCATATCCAAGCCCTTTTAGTTGGTATTAGACTTCAAATTTATGGGTAATACACTTTTCCCCAAACATGATTGAACTTGGTTTTTGGAGGGGTGTTAGCCTTGGATTTTTCGGACAAATTGATCCTGACTCGACGAGCCCCATTTAAATGAGTATTAGCCTTAGATTTCTAACCTTGTTCATATCCAAGCCCTTTTAGTTGGTATTAGACTTCAAATTTATGGGTAATACACTTTTCCCCCAAACATGGTTGAACTTGGTTTTTGGAGGGGTGTTAGCCTTGGATTTTCGGACAAATTGATCCTGACTCGACGAGCCCCATTTAAATGAGTATTAGCCTTATATTTCTAACCTTGTTCATATCCAAGCCCTTTTAGTTGGTATTAGACTTCAAATTTATGGGTAATACACTTTTCCCCCAAACATGATTGAACTTGGTTTTTGGAGGGGTGTTAGCCTTGGATTTTCGGACAAATTGATCCTGACTCGACGAGCCCCATTTAAATGAGTATTAGCCTTATATTTCTAACCTTGTTCATATCCAAGACCTTTTAGTTGGTATTAGACTTCAAATTTATGGGTAATACACTTTTCCCCCAAACATGATTGAACTTGGTTTTTGGAGGGGGTGTTAGCCTTGGATTTTCGGACAAATTGATCCTGACTCGACGAGCCCCATTTAAATGAGTATTAGCCTTAGATTTCTAACCTTGTTCATATCCAAGCCCTTTTTAGTTGGTATTAGACTTCAAATTTATGGGTAATAGACTTTTCCCCCAAACATGATTGAACTTGGTTTTTGGAGGGGTGTTAGCCTTGGATTTTCGGACAAATTGATCCTGACTCGACGAGCCCCATTTAAATGAGTATTAGCCTTAGATTTCTAACCTTGTTCATATCCAAGCCCTTTTAGTTGGTATTAGACTTCAAATTTATGGGTAATACACTTTTCCCCCAAACATGATTGAACTTGGTTTTTGGAGGGGTGTTAGCCTTGGATTTTCGGACAAATTGATCCTGACTCGACGAGCCCCATTTAAATGAGTATTAGCCTTAGATTTCTAACCTTGTTCATATCCAAGCCCTTTTTAGTTGGTATTAGACTTCAAATTTATGGGTAATAGACTTTTCCCCAAACATGATTGAACTTGGTTTTTGGAGGGGTGTTAGCCTTGGATTTTCTGGACAAATTGATCCTGACTCGACGAGCCCCATTTAAATGAGTATTAGCCTTAGATTTCTAACCTTGTTCATATCCAAGCCCTTTTAGTTGGTATTAGACTTCAAATTTATGGGTAATACACTTTTCCCCCAAACATGATTGAACTTGGTTTTTGGAGGGGTGTTAGCCTTGGATTTTCGGACAAATTGATCCTTGACTCGACGAGCCCCATTTAAATGAGTATTAGCCTTAGATTTCTAACCTTGTTCATATCCAAGCCCTTTTAGTTGGTATTAGACTTCAAATTTATGGGTAATAGACTTTTCCCCCAAACATGATTGAACTTGGTTTTTGGAGGGGTGTTAGCCTTGGATTTTCGGACAAATTGATCCTTGACTCGACGAGCCCCATTTAAATGAGTATTAGCCTTAGATTTCTAACCTTGTTCATATCCAAGCCCTTTTAGTTGGTATTAGACTTCAAATTTATGGGTAATAGACTTTTCCCCAAACATGATTGAACTTGGTTTTTGGAGGGGTGTTAGCCTTGGATTTTCGGACAAATTGATCCTTACTCGACGAGCCCCATTTAAATGAGTATTAGCCTTATATTTCTAACCTTGTTCATATCCAAGCCCTTTTTAGTTGGTATTAGACTTCAAATTTATGGGTAATACACTTTTCCCCCAAACATGATTGAACTTGGTTTTTGGAGGGGGTGTTAGCCTTGGATTTTCGGACAAATTGATCCTGACTCGACGAGCCCCATTTAAATGAGTATTAGCCTTAGATTTCTAACCTTGTTCATATCCAAGCCCTTTTAGTTGGTATTAGACTTCAAATTTATGGGTAATACACTTTTCCCCCAAACATGATTGAACTTGGTTTTTGAGAGGGTGTTAGCCTTGGATTTTCGGACAAATTGATCCCCGACTCGACGAGCCCCCATTTAAATGAGTATAAGCCTTAGATTTCTAACCTTGTTCATATCCAAGCCCTTTTAGTTGGTATTAGACTTCAAATTTATGGGTAATACACTTTTCCCCAAACATGATTGAACTTGGTTTTTGGAGGGGTGTTAGCCTTGGATTTTCGGACAAATTGATCCTGACTCGACGAGCCCCATTTAAATGAGTATTAGCCTTAGATTTCTAACCTTGTTCATATCCAAGCCCTTTTTAGTTGGTATTAGACTTCAAATTTATGGGTAATACACTTTTCCCCCAAACATGATTGAACTTGGTTTTTGGAGGGGTGTTAGCCTTGGATTTTCGGACAAATTGATCCCCGACTCGACGAGCCCCATTTAAATGAGTATAAGCCTTAGATTTCTAACCTTGTTCATATCCAAGCCCTTTTAGTTGGTATTAGACTTCAAATTTATGGGTAATACACTTTTCCCCAAACATGATTGAACTTGGTTTTTGGAGGGGTGTTAGCCTTGGATTTTCGGACAAATTGATCCTGACTCGACGAGCCCCATTTAAATGAGTATTAGCCTTATATTTCTAACCTTGTTCATATCCAAGCCCTTTTTAGTTGGTATTAGACTTCAAATTTATGGGTAATAGACTTTTCCCCCAAACATGATTGAACTTGGTTTTTGGAGGGGTGTTAGCCTTGGATTTTCGGACAAATTGATCCTGACTCGACGAGCCCCATTTAAATGAGTATTAGCCTTAGATTTCTAACCTTGTTCATATCCAAGCCCTTTTTAGTTGGTATTAGACTTCAAATTTATGGGTAATACACTTTTCCCCAAACATGATTGAACTTGGTTTTTGGAGGGGTGTTAGCCTTGGATTTTCGGACAAATTGATCCCGACTCGACGAGCCCCATTTAAATGAGTATTAGCCTTAGATTTCTAACCTTGTTCATATCCAAGCCCTTTTTAGTTGGTATTAGACTTCAAATTTATGGGTAATACACTTTTCCCCCAAACATGATTGAACTTGGTTTTTGGAGGGGTGTTAGCCTTGGATTTTCGGACAAATTGATCCCCGACTCGACGAGCCCCATTTAAATGAGTATTAGCCTTATATTTCTAACCTTGTTCATATCCAAGACCTTTTTAGTTGGTATTAGACTTCAAATTTATGGGTAATACACTTTTCCCCCAAACATGGTTGAACTTGGTTTTTGGAGGGGTGTTAGCCTTGGATTTTCGGACAAATTGATCCCCGACTCGACGAGCCCCATTTAAATGAGTATTAGCCTTAGATTTCTAACCTTGTTCATATCCAAGCCCTTTTTAGTTGGTATTAGACTTCAAATTTATGGGTAATAGACTTTTCCCCCAAACATGATTGAACTTGGTTTTTGGAGGGGTGTTAGCCTTGGATTTTCGGACAAATTGATCCTTCGACTCGACGAGCCCCATTTAAATGAGTATTAGCCTTAGATTTCTAACCTTGTTCATATCCAAGCCCTTTTAGTTGGTATTAGACTTCAAATTTATGGGTAATAGACTTTTCCCCCAAACATGATTGAACTTGGTTTTTGGAGGGGTGTTAGCCTTGGATTTTCTGGACAAATTGATCCTGACTCGACGAGCCCCATTTAAATGAGTATTAGCCTTATATTTCTAACCTTGTTCATATCCAAGCCCTTTTAGTTGGTATTAGACTTCAAATTTATGGGTAATAGACTTTTCCCCCAAACATGATTGAACTTGGTTTTTGGAGGGGTGTTAGCCTTGGATTTTCGGACAAATTGATCCTGACTCGACGAGCCCCATTTAAATGAGTATTAGCCTTAGATTTCTAACCTTGTTCATATCCAAGCCCTTTTAGTTGGTATTAGACTTCAAATTTATGGGTAATAGACTTTTCCCCCAAACATGATTGAACTTGGTTTTTGGAGGGGTGTTAGCCTTGGATTTTTCGGACAAATTGATCCCCGACTCGACGAGCCCCATTTAAATGAGTATTAGCCTTATATTTCTAACCTTGTTCATATCCAAGCCCTTTTTAGTTGGTATTAGACTTCAAATTTATGGGTAATACACTTTTCCCCCAAACATGATTGAACTTGGTTTTTGGAGGGTGTTAGCCTTGGATTTTCGGACAAATTGATCCCTGACTCGACGAGCCCCATTTAAATGAGTATTAGCCTTAGATTTCTAACCTTGTTCATATCCAAGCCCTTTTTAGTTGGTATTAGACTTCAAATTTTATGGGTAATAGACTTTTCCCCCAAACATGATTGAACTTGGTTTTTGGAGGGGTGTTAGCCTTGGATTTTCTGGACAAATTGATCCTCGACTCGATGAGCCCCATTTAAATGAGTATTAGCCTTATATTTCTAACCTTGTTCATATCCAAGCCCTTTTTAGTTGGTATTAGACTTCAAATTTTATGGGTAATAGACTTTTTCCCCCAAACATGATTGAACTTGGTTTTTGGAGGGGTGTTAGCCTTGGATTTTCGGACAAATTGATCCTGACTCGACGAGCCCCATTTAAATGAGTATTAGCCTTAGATTTCTAACCTTGTTCATATCCAAGCCCTTTTTAGTTGGTATTAGACTTCAAATTTATGGGTAATAGACTTTTCCCCCAAACATGATTGAACTTGGTTTTTGGAGGGGGTGTTAGCCTTGGATTTTCTGGACAAATTGATCCTGACTCGACGAGCCCCATTTAAATGAGTATTAGCCTTAGATTTCTAACCTTGTTCATATCCAAGCCCTTTTTAGTTGGTATTAGACTTCAAATTTTATGGGTAATAGACTTTTCCCCCAAACATGATTGAACTTGGTTTTTGGAGGGGTGTTAGCCTTGGATTTTCGGACAAATTGATCCCCGACTCGACGAGCTCCCATTTAAATGAGTATTAGCCTTAGATTTCTAACCTTGTTCATATCCAAGCCCTTTTTAGTTGGTATTAGACTTCAAATTTATGGGTAATACACTTTTCCCCCAAACATGATTGAACTTGGTTTTTGGAGGGGTGTTAGCCTTGGATTTTCGGACAAATTGATCCTGACTCGACGAGCCCCATTTAAATGAGTATTAGCCTTAGATTTCTAACCTTGTTCATATCCAAGCCCCTTTTTAGTTGGTATTAGACTTCAAATTTTATGGGTAATACACTTTTCCCCCAAACATGATTGAACTTGGTTTTTGGAGGGGTGTTAGCCTTGGATTTTCGGACAAATTGATCCTGACTCGACGAGCCCCATTTAAATGAGTATTAGCCTTAGATTTCTAACCTTGTTCATATCCAAGCCCTTTTTAGTTGGTATTAGACTTCAAATTTATGGGTAATACACTTTTCCCCCAAACATGATTGAACTTGGTTTTTGGAGGGGGTGTTAGCCTTGGATTTTCGGACAAATTGATCCTGACTCGACGAGCCCCATTTAAATGAGTATTAGCCTTAGATTTCTAACCTTGTTCATATCCAAGCCCTTTTAGTTGGTATTAGACTTCAAATTTATGGGTAATACAATTTTCCCCAAACATGGTTGAACTTGGTTTTTGGAGGGGTGTTAGCCTTGGATTTTCGGACAAATTGATCCTGACTCGACGAGCCCCATTTAAATGAGTATTAGCCTTATATTTCTAACCTTGTTCATATCCAAGCCCTTTTTAGTTGGTATTAGACTTCAAATTTATGGGTAATACACTTTTCCCCAAACATGATTGAACTTGGTTTTTGGAGGGGTGTTAGCCTTGGATTTTCTGGACAAATTGATCCTGACTCGACGAGCCCCATTTAAATGAGTATTAGCCTTAGATTTCTAACCTTGTTCATATCCAAGCCCTTTTAGTTGGTATTAGACTTCAAATTTATGGGTAATACACTTTTCCCCCAAACATGATTGAACTTGGTTTTTGGAGGGGTGTTAGCCTTGGATTTTCGGACAAATTGATCCCTGCACTCGACGAGCCCCATTTAAATGAGTATTAGCCTTATATTTCTAACCTTGTTCATATCCAAGCCCTTTTAGTTGGTATTAGACTTCAAATTTATGGGTAATACACTTTTTCCCCCAAACATGGTTGAACTTGGTTTTTGGAGGGGTGTTAGCCTTGGATTTTCGGACAAATTGATCCCGACTCGATCGAGCCCCATTTAAATGAGTATTAGCCTTATATTTCTAACCTTGTTCATATCCAAGCCCTTTTTAGTTGGTATTAGACTTCAAATTTATGGGTAATACACTTTTCCCCCAAACATGGTTGAACTTGGTTTTTGGAGGTGTTAGCCTTGGATTTTCTGGACAAATTGATCCCTCGACTCGACGAGCCCCATTTAAATGAGTATTAGCCTTATATTTCTAACCTTGTTCATATCCAAAGACCCTTTTTAGTTGGTATTAGACTTCAAATTTATGGGTAATACACTTTTCCCCAAACATGGTTGAACTTGGTTTTTGGAGGGGTGTTAGCCTTGGATTTTCGGACAAATTGATCCTCGACTCGACGAGCCCCATTTAAATGAGTATTAGCCTTATATTTCTAACCTTTGTTCATATCCAAGCCCTTTTTAGTTGGTATTAGACTTCAAATTTATGGGTAATACACTTTTCCCCCAAACATGATTGAACTTGGTTTTTGGAGGGGTGTTAGCCTTGGATTTTCTGGACAAATTGATCCCTCGACTCGACGAGCCCCATTTAAATGAGTATTAGCCTTAGATTTCTAACCTTGTTCATATCCAAGCCCTTTTTAGTTGGTATTAGACTTCAAATTTATGGGTAATACACTTTTCCCCCAAACATGATTGAACTTGGTTTTTGGAGGGGTGTTAGCCTTGGATTTTCGGACAAATTGATCCTGACTCGACGAGCCCCATTTAAATGAGTATTAGCCTTAAATTTCTAACCTTGTTCATATCCAAGCCCTTTTTAGTTGGTATTAGACTTCAAATTTATGGGTAATACACTTTTTCCCCCAAACATGATTGAACTTGGTTTTTGGAGGGTGTTAGCCCTTGGATTTTCGGACAAATTGATCCCTCGACTCGACGAGCCCCATTTAAATGAGTATTAGCCTTATATTTCTAACCTTGTTCATATCCAAGCCCTTTTAGTTGGTATTAGACTTCAAATTTTATGGGTAATACACTTGTTCCCCAAGACATGATTGAACTTGGTTTTTGGAGGGGTGTTAGCCTTGGATTTTCGGACAAATTGATCCTGACTCGACGAGCCCCATTTAAATGAGTATTAGCCTTAGATTTCTAACCTTGTTCATATCCAAGCCCTTTTAGTTGGTATTAGACTTCAATATTTATGGGTAATACACTTTTCCCCCAAACATGATTGAACTTGGTTTTTGGAGGGGTGTTAGCCTTGGATTTTCGGACAAATTGATCCCCGACTCGACGAGCCCCATTTAAATGAGTATTAGCCTTATATTTCTAACCTTGTTCATATCCAAGACCCTTTTAGTTGGTATAAGACTTCAAATTTATGGGTAATACACTTTTCCCCAAACATGATTGAACTTGGTTTTTGGAGGGGTGTTAGCCGTTTTTTGGAGGGTGTTACCCCCGATTTTCGGACAAATTGATCTCGACTCGACGAGCCCCATTTAAATGAGTATTAGCCTTATATTTCTAACCTTGTTCATATCCAAGCCCTTTTAGTTGGTATTAGACTTCAAATTTATGGGTAATACACTTTCTCCCCCAAACATGATTGAACTTGGTTTTTGGAGGGGGTGTTAGCCTTGGATTTTTCGGACAAATTGATCCTCGACTCGACGAGCCCCATTTAAATGAGTATTAGCCTTAGATTTCTAACCTTCTTCATATCCAAGCCCTTTTTAGTTGGTATTAGACTTCAAATTTATGGGTAATAGACTTTTCCCCAAACATGGTTGAACTTGGTTTTTGGAGGTGTTAGCCTTGGATTTTCGGACAAATTGATCCCGACTTTCGATGAGCCCCATTTAAATGAGTATTAGCCTTAGATTTCTAACCTTGTTCATATCCAAGCCCTTTGTAGTTGGTATTAGACTTCAAATTTATGGGTAATAGACTTTTCCCCCAAACATGATTGAACTTGGTTTTTGGAGGGGTGTTAGCCTTGGATTTTTCGGACAAATTGATCCCCGACTCGACGAGCCCCATTTAAATGAGTATTAGCCTTAGTATTTCTAACCTTGTTCATATCCAAGCCCTTTTAGTTGGTATTAGACTTCAAATTTTATGGGTAATACACTTTTCCCCAAACATGATTGAACTTGGTTTTTTGGAGGGGTGTTAGCCTTGGATTTTCGGACAAATTGATCCTCGACTCGACGAGCCCCATTTAAATGAGTATTAGCCTTATATTTCTAACCTTGTTCATATCCAAGACCCTTTTTAGTTGGTATTAGACTTCAAATTTATGGGTAATACACTTTTCCCCCAAACATGATTGAACTTGGTTTTTGGAGGGGGTGTTAGCCTTGGATTTTTCGGACAAATTGATCCTGACTCGACGAGCCCCATTTAAATGAGTATTAGCCTTAGATTTCTAACCTTGTTCATATCCAAGCCCTTTTTAGTTGGTATTAGACTTCAAATTTATGGGTAATACACTTTTCCCCCAAACATGGTTGAACTTGGTTTTTGGAGGGGTGTTAGCCTTGGATTTTCGGACAAATTGATCCTGACTCGACGAGCCCCATTTAAATGAGTATTAGCCTTATATTTCTAACCTTGTTCATATCCAAGCCCTTTTTAGTTGGTATTAGACTTCAAATTTATGGGTAATACACTTTTCCCCAAACATGATTGAACTTGGTTTTTGGAGGGGGTGTTAGCCTTGGATTTTCGGACAAATTGATCCTGACTCGACGAGCCCCATTTAAATGAGTATTAGCCTTATATTTCTAACCTTGTTTCATATCCAAGCACCTTTTTAGTTGGTATTAGACTTCAAATTTATGGGTAATACACTTTTTCCCCCAAACATGATTGAACTTGGTTTTTGGAGGGTGTTAGCCTTGGATTTTCTGGACAAATTGATCTCCCGACTCGACGAGCCCCATTTAAATGAGTATTAGCCTTATATTTCTAACCTTGTTCATATCCAAGCCCTTTTAGTTGGTATTAGACTTCAAATTTATGGGTAATACACTTTTCCCCCAAACATGGTTGAACTTGGTTTTTGGAGGGGTGTTAGCCTTGGATTTTCGGACAAATTGATCCCCACTTCGACGAGCCCCATTTAAATGAGTATTAGCCTTATATTTCTAACCTTGTTCATATCCAAGCCCTTTTTAGTTGGTATTAGACTTCAAATTTATGGGTAATACACTTTTCCCCCAAACATGGTTGAACTTGGTTTTTGGAGGGGGTGTTAGCCTTGGATTTTTCGGACAAATTGATCCCTCGACTTTCGACGAGCCCCATTTAAATGAGTATTAGCCTTATATTTCTAACCTTGTTCATATCCAAGCCCTTTTAGTTGGTATTAGACTTCAAATTTATGGGTAATACACTTTTTCCCCCAAACATGGTTGAACTTGGTTTTTGGAGGGGTGTTAGCCTTGGATTTTCGGACAAATTGATCCTGACTCGACGAGCCCCATTTAAATGAGTATTAGCCTTATATTTCTAACCTTGTTCATATCCAAGCCCTTTTTAGTTGGTATTAGACTTCAAATTTATGGGTAATACACTTTTCCCCCAAACATGATTGAACTTGGTTTTTGGAGGGGTGTTAGCCTTGGATTTTCTGGACAAATTGATCCCCGACTCGACGAGCCCCCATTTAAATGAGTATTAGCCTTATATTTCTAACCTTGTTCATATCCAAGACCCTTTTTAGTTGGTATTAGACTTCAAATTTATGGGTAATACACTTTTCCCCCAAACATGATTGAACTTGGTTTTTGGAGGGGTGTTAGCCTTGGATTTTCGGACAAATTGATCCCCGACTCGACGAGCCCCATTTAAATGAGTATTAGCCTTATATTTCTAACCTTGTTCATATCCAAGCCCTTTTTAGTTGGTATTAGACTTCAAATTTATGGGTAATACACTTTTCCCCCAAACATGGTTGAACTTGGTTTTTGGAGGGGTGTTAGCCTTGGATTTTCGGACAAATTGATCCTGACTCGACGAGCCCCATTTAAATGAGTATTAGCCTTATATTTCTAACCTTGTTCATATCCAAGACCCTTTTTAGTTGGTATTAGACTTCAAATTTATGGGTAATACACTTTTCCCCCAAACATGGTTGAACTTGGTTTTTGGAGGGGTGTTAGCCTTGGATTTTCGGACAAATTGATCCCCGACTTCGACGAGCCCCATTTAAATGAGTATTAGCCTTATATTTCTAACCTTGTTCATATCCAAGCCCTTTTAGTTGGTATTAGACTTCAAATTTATGGGTAATACACTTTTCCCCCAAACATGGTTGAACTTGGTTTTTGGAGGGGGTGTTAGCCTTGGATTTTCGGACAAATTGATCCTTCGACTCGACGAGCCCCATTTAAATGAGTATTAGCCTTATATTTCTAACCTTGTTCATATCCAAGACCCTTTTAGTTGGTATTAGACTTCAAATTTATGGGTAATACACTTTTCCCCCAAACATGATTGAACTTGGTTTTTGGAGGGGTGTTAGCCTTGGATTTTCGGACAAATTGATCCTTCGACTCGACGAGCCCCATTTAAATGAGTATTAGCCTTATATTTCTAACCTTGTTCATATCCAAGCCCTTTTTAGTTGGTATTAGACTTCAAATTTATGGGTAATACACTTTTCCCCCAAACATGGTTGAACTTGGTTTTTGGAGGGGTGTTAGCCTTGGATTTTCGGACAAATTGATCCTCGACTCGACGAGCCCCCATTTAAATGAGTATTAGCCTTATATTTCTAACCTTGTTCATATCCAAGACCTTTTAGTTGGTATTAGACTTCAAATTTATGGGTAATACACTTTTCCCCCAAACATGGTTGAACTTGGTTTTTGGAGGGGTGTTAGCCTTGGATTTTCTGACAAATTGATCCCTCGACTCGACGAGCCCCATTTAAATGAGTATTAGCCTTATATTTCTAACCTTGTTCATATCCAAGACCTTTTAGTTGGTATTAGACTTCAAATTTATGGGTAATACACTTTTCCCCCAAACATGGTTGAACTTGGTTTTTGGAGGGGTGTTAGCCTTGGATTTTCGGACAAATTGATCCTGACTCGACGAGCCCCATTTAAATGAGTATTAGCCTTATATTTCTAACCTTGTTCATATCCAAGCCCTTTTTAGTTGGTATTAGACTTCAAATTTATGGGTAATACACTTTTTCCCCAAAACATGGTAGAACTTGGTTTTTGGAGGGGTGTTAGCCTTGGATTTTCGGACAAATTGATCCCCTCGACTCGACGAGCCCCTATTTAAATGAGTATTAGCCTTATATTTCTAACCTTGTTCATATCCAAGACCCTTTTTAGTTGGTATTAGACTTCAAATTTATGGGTAATACACTTTTCCCCCAAACATGGTTGAACTTGGTTTTTGGAGGGTGTTAGCCTTGGATTTTCGGACAAATTGATCCCTCGACTCGACGAGCCCCATTTAAATGAGTATTAGCCTTATATTTCTAACCTTGTTCATATCCAAGCCCTTTTTAGTTGGTATTAGACTTCAAATTTATGGGTAATACACTTTTCCCCCAAACATGATTGAACTTGGTTTTTGGAGGGGTGTTAGCCTTGGATTTTCTGGACAAATTGATCCCCGACTCGACGAGCCCCATTTAAATGAGTATTAGCCTTATATTTCTAACCTTTGTTCATATCCAAGACCTTTTTAGTTGGTATTAGACTTCAAATTTATGGGTAATACACTTTTCCCCCAAACATGGTTGAACTTGGTTTTTGGAGGGGTGTTAGCCTTGGATTTTCGGACAAATTGATCCCTGACTCGACTGAGCCCCATTTAAATGAGTATTAGCCTTATATTTCTAACCTTGTTCATATCCAAGACCCTTTTAGTTGGTATTAGACTTCAAATTTATGGGTAATACACTTTTCCCCAAACATGGTTGAACTTGGTTTTTGGAGGGGTGTTAGCCTTGGATTTTCGGACAAATTGATCCCTCGACTCGACGAGCCCCATTTAAATGAGTATTAGCCTTATATTTCTAACCTTGTTCATATCCAAGACCTTTTTAGTTGGTATTAGACTTCAAATTTATGGGTAATACACTTTTCCCCCAAACATGGTTGAACTTGGTTTTTGGAGGGGTGTTAGCCTTGGATTTTTCGGACAAATTGATCCCTCGACTCGACGAGCCCCATTTAAATGAGTATTAGCCTTATATTTCTAACCTTATTCATATCCAAGACCTTTTAGTTGGTATTAGACTTCAAATTTATGGGTAATACACTTTTCCCCCAAACATGGTTGAACTTGGTTTTTGGAGGGGTGTTAGCCTTGGATTTTCGGACAAATTGATCCCCGACTCGACGAGCCCCATTTAAATGAGTATTAGCCTTATATTTCTAACCTTGTTCATATCCAAGACCTTTTTAGTTGGTATTAGACTTCAAATTTATGGGTAATACACTTTTCCCCCAAACATGGTTGAACTTGGTTTTTGGAGGGGTGTTAGCCTTGGATTTTCTGGACAAATTGATCCCCGACTCGACGAGCCCCATTTAAATGAGTATTAGCCTTATATTTCTAACCTTGTTCATATCCAAGACCTTTTAGTTGGTATTAGACTTCAAATTTATGGGTAATACACTTTTCCCCCAAACATGGTTGAACTTGGTTTTTGGAGGGGGTGTTAGCCTTGGATTTTCTGACAAATTGATCCTGACTCGACGAGCCCCATTTAAATGAGTATTAGCCTTATATTTCTAACCTTGTTCATATCCAAGACCTTTTAGTTGGTATTAGACTTCAAATTTATGGGTAATACACTTTTCCCCCAAACATGGTTGAACTTGGTTTTTGAGGGGGTGTTAGCCTTGGATTTTCGGACAAATTGATCCTTCGACTCGACGAGCCCCATTTAAATGAGTATTAGCCTTATATTTCTAACCTTGTTCATATCCAAGACCTTTTTAGTTGGTATTAGACTTCAAATTTATGGGTAATACACTTTTCCCCCAAACATGGTTGAACTTGGTTTTTGGAGGGGTGTTAGCCTTGGATTTTCTGGACAAATTGATCCCTCGACTCGACGAGCCCCATTTAAATGAGTATTAGCCTTATATTTCTAACCTTTGTTTCATATCCAAGACCTTTTAGTTGGTATTAGACTTCAAATTTATGGGTAATACACTTTTCCCCAAACATGGTTGAACTTGGTTTTTGAGGGGTGTTAGCCTTGGATTTTCGGACAAATTGATCCCCGACTCGACGAGCCCCATTTAAATGAGTATTAGCCTTATATTTCTAACCTTGTTCATATCCAAGACCTTTTTAGTTGGTATTAGACTTCAAATTTATGGGTAATACACTTTTCCCCCAAACATGGTTGAACTTGGTTTTTGGAGGGGTGTTAGCCTTGGATTTTCTGACAAATTGATCCCTCGACTCGACGAGCCCCATTTAAATGAGTATTAGCCTTATATTTCTAACCTTGTTTCATATCCAAGACCTTTTAGTTGGTATTAGACTTCAAATTTATGGGTAATACACTTTTCCCCCAAACATGGTTGAACTTGGTTTTTGGAGGGGTGTTAGCCTTGGATTTTCTGACAAATTGATCCCCGACTCGACGAGCCCCATTTAAATGAGTATTAGCCTTATATTTCTAACCTTGTTCATATCCAAGACCTTTTAGTTGGTATTAGACTTCAAATTTATGGGTAATACACTTTTCCCCCAAACATGGTTGAACTTGGTTTTTGGAGGGGTGTTAGCCTTGGATTTTCTGACAAATTGATCCCCGACTCGACGAGCCCCATTTAAATGAGTATTAGCCTTATATTTCTAACCTTGTTCATATCCAAGACCTTTTTAGTTGGTATTAGACTTCAAATTTATGGGTAATACACTTTTTCCCCCAAACATGGTTGAACTTGGTTTTTGGAGGGGGTGTTAGCCTTGGATTTTCTGGACAAATTGATCCCCGACTCGACGAGCCCCATTTAAATGAGTATTAGCCTTATATTTCTAACCTTTGTTTCATATCCAAGACCTTTTGGTTGGTATTAGACTTCAAATTTATGGGTAATACACTTTTCCCCCAAACATGGTTGAACTTGGTTTTTGGAGGGGTGTTAGCCTTGGATTTTCGGACAAATTGATCCTGACTCGACGAGCCCCATTTAAATGAGTATTAGCCTTATATTTCTAACCTTGTTCATATCCAAGACCTTTTAGTTGGTATTAGACTTCAAATTTATGGGTAATACACTTTTCCCCCAAACATGGTTGAACTTGGTTTTTGGAGGGGTGTTAGCCTTGGATTTTCGGACAAATTGATCCCTCGACTCGACGAGCCCCATTTAAATGAGTATTAGCCTTATATTTCTAACCTTTGTTCATATCCAAGACCTTTTTAGTTGGTATTAGACTTCAAATTTATGGGTAATACACTTTTTCCCCCAAACATGGTTGAACTTGGTTTTTGGAGGGGTGTTAGCCTTGGATTTTCGGACAAATTGATCCCCGACTCGACTGAGCCCCATTTAAATGAGTATTAGCCTTATATTTCTAACCTTGTTCATATCCAAGACCCTTTTAGTTGGTATTAGACTTCAAATTTATGGGTAATACACTTTTCCCCAAACATGGTTGAACTTGGTTTTTGGAGGGGTGTTAGCCTTGGATTTTCGGACAAATTGATCCCCCGACTCGACGAGCCCCATTTAAATGAGTATTAGCCTTATATTTCTAACCTTGTTCATATCCAAGACCTTTTTAGTTGGTATTAGACTTCAAATTTATGGGTAATACACTTTTCCCCCAAACATGGTTGAACTTGGTTTTTGGAGGGGTGTTAGCCTTGGATTTTCTGGACAAATTGATCCCCGACTCGACGAGCCCCATTTAAATGAGTATTAGCCTTATATTTCTAACCTTGTTCATATCCAAGACCTTTTAGTTGGTATTAGACTTCAAATTTATGGGTAATACACTTTTCCCCAAACATGGTTGAACTTGGTTTTTGGAGGGGTGTTAGCCTTGGATTTTCGGACAAATTGATCCCCGACTCGACGAGCCCCATTTAAATGAGTATTAGCCTTATATTTCTAACCTTTGTTTCATATCCAAGACCTTTTGGTTGGTATTAGACTTCAAATTTATGGGTAATACACTTTTCCCCCAAACATGGTTGAACTTGGTTTTTGGAGGGGTGTTAGCCTTGGATTTTCTGGACAAATTGATCCCGACTCGACGAGCCCCATTTAAATGAGTATTAGCCTTATATTTCTAACCTTTGTTCATATCCAAGACCTTTTTAGTTGGTATTAGACTTCAAATTTATGGGTAATACACTTTTCCCCCAAACATGGTTGAACTTGGTTTTTGGAGGGGTGTTAGCCTTGGATTTTCTGGACAAATTGATCCTCGACTCGACGAGCCCCATTTAAATGAGTATTAGCCTTATATTTCTAACCTTGTTCATATCCAAGACCTTTTTAGTTGGTATTAGACTTCAAATTTATGGGTAATACACTTTTCCCCAAACATGGTTGAACTTTGGTTTTTGGAGGGGTGTTAGCCTTGGATTTTCTGGACAAATTGATCCCTGACTCGACGAGCCCCATTTAAATGAGTATTAGCCTTATATTTCTAACGTTATTCATATCCAAGACCTTTTTGGTTGGTATTAGACTTCAAATTTATGGGTAATACACTTTTCCCCCAAACATGGTTGAACTTGGTTTTTGGAGGGGTGTTAGCCTTGGATTTTCGGACAAATTGATCCCTCGACTCGACGAGCCCCATTTAAATGAGTATTAGCCTTATATTTCTAACCTTGTTCATATCCAAGACCTTTTTAGTTGGTATTAGACTTCAAATTTATGGGTAATACACTTTTCCCCCAAACATGGTTGAACTTGGTTTTTGGAGGGGTGTTAGCCTTGGATTTTCGGACAAATTGATCCCCGACTCGACGAGCCCCATTTAAATGAGTATTAGCCTTATATTTCTAACCTTTGTTTCATATCCAAGACCTTTTTAGTTGGTATTAGACTTCAAATTTATGGGTAATACACTTTTTCCCCAAACATGGTTGAACTTGGTTTTTGGAGGGGTGTTAGCCTTGGATTTTCGGACAAATTGATCCCTCGACTCGACGAGCCCCATTTAAATGAGTATTAGCCTTATATTTCTAACCTTTATTCATATCCAAGACCTTTTGGTTGGTATTAGACTTCAAATTTATGGGTAATACACTTTTCCCCCAAACATGGTTGAACTTGGTTTTTGGAGGGGTGTTAGCCTTGGATTTTCGGACAAATTGATCCCCACTCGACGAGCCCCATTTAA